>JBCJKE010180345.1:0-10307 GCA_039654525.1 Melibe bucephala
ATTATTATTATTATTATTATTATTATTATCATTATCATTATTATTATCATTATTATTATTATTATTATTATTATTATCATTATTATTATCAATAAATAGTGATATTTCTTTGAAAAAGATAAATGAACAAATACATTAAAAACTATTACTCAGTGTTCCAAGAAATATGTGTCAACATGAAATTATTTATTATGATGAAAAATAACATTCTGAAATATAATGATATCATATTCAGTGGAACATGATTAAACCAATATTCTATGAATGCGTTTGGCTTCTGGTCAGGCGTTAACAGTTAGAAGGCGGGTAGGGAGGGGGTGGATGATGGTGATTGGAGGGTTGAGCTTCCCATGAGATATTAGCTGTTAAGAGCGGGCCAAAAGTGGAAGGAGTGGGGTGGGTAGTGGTGGTGGGAATGAGACGAGTCTGTCCACATCCCTTGCTCTACCCTGGCTAGTCTAGAAGTAGAAGTGGCATGCATGGATTGGAGAGAATTAGAGATAGATCTTCTACCTCCCCCTCCCCATCTTAACCTACTCCTAGTACAGGCCCACATTGATAGCCAGCGATCAGATGTATTAAATTAGCAAGCATAATCTGGGTCTTAAATCTCTTTCGGGCTCATCTTGCCTAACTAGTTTGATGATCGACATGTCGATATAAGAGGGTGAGGGTGTCGATATAGAGGATTAAATTTGCTTACAATAAAGAAAACGAAAAAAGGGACCAGCCAAAGCTGTCGATATAAGTACATAAGCCTCATACATAAAATATAGAAGTTACATAGTTTCTTCCAAAAGCAAGCACTGGAAGACTTAAGTATGCCTTTTATCAATTGTACAATTCATTTCTCTTTTGGTTAGGTTGCTCTCTTTTGTTTTCTGCTTTTTCTTTACTTTGTTAGCTTCTTCCTATTTACCACTTTGATGATTTGAAAAAACTTGTATCCAAAGAGTAAGCAGGGCAGCATGCTTTGAGTAGTGTTGTAGGTCTTTTAGTGCAGGCATTGGTAATTACCCCTTTCTTCTGTAATGAATATTTATGAATGTGAGTGGAAATCCCCCATCCCCCCCTCCCCACCCCTCAAATTGTCATGGCCCTTGAGAAATAGGGAAAAAGCTTTAGGGGTCAACTTAAACAATTTGATATTAAGAATAAAGATACCATACATTTTTTGGTAGACTGATTCAAGCATTCATTTCCCAAATGTCTAAAATACTGGCTATATAGTCACTAGCATTCATAATTTGTTAAATGTCAAAATCTGTGAAACGGACAATCAAGTGAAATAAAACTTCACAGATAACCAATAGCATAATATGTATTAAATGAATTCTGTAATAAAATCCTATAGATACAGAAAAATGTTTTAATCACTTCACTATCTTTTTTGACAGAAAAGAAAAATGGTGCTATCACAGGACGGATTACATGGGAGGAACTACTAAAGAAAAGAGAGTGTAAATTACACCCAAAATTAAGCTATGTGATTGTCAGCAGTGGTGTGTGAGTATGCTTTGACTAGTATTCTAAGAGGAGTGTGGATACTCAACCTCACTCTCTTCCCCTCTAGTCTTTGCCTCTTTTACTTCAATTTAATTTAATGAACAGATCAGTAAGTCTGAGGTTTAAGAGCTTGTAGGGATGCATGAAATTGAAAGGTCTTTTTGGTATTAATTGAATTTTGCCAGGGTGATGGCTGAAATGACTTTCTCTTTACAAATTTTAATCACCGGTTTTTCTTTTACATATGCAAAGGTACTTGGGACCACCTAGTTTATTGTCCATCTGCAATGGGACAGGGCACTCATTTATCCTGCCTACCACAGGGCAAGGAGGTGGAAAAAAGCCAATAATCGTGGATTTCAAATTCAAGCCTGCACAGCTGGGAAGTGAACTCAGGGTCTTTGGCTTAGTAGTTGAATGCTCTAAACACTGTCCTTTCATTCTTAGTGTGTAAATACATTTCATCATATTATTGCAATTGAAAAGTTCCGGAACTGATTCTATTGCATCACACCAATTGGCTGTGACAAATGAACACTAGTTGATCATCTAATTCTAGTCCACCTTTCATTGAATAGTCACAATAGTTTCAAGCAACTGAATTCAGTCATTTTGATTTGCCAGGCTTTTTAGAAAGTTCGTATCTTTAGATATAGATACTGTAGGACAATATATTTTCAGAAAATTTTGTTTCATTCTTCGTAAAAGGCCTCAGATACATTTTATGTTATATCTGAGGGTTGTCTTTGGGGAAGAACTCATCAACCAGACTCTTATTATGTTGTGAGTAATAAATGAGATTGAAAGAAGGTGAAACCTCTTTTGAAGACAAGCCACATCGAGATCATACAAGATATGTGTGATAATAGAGTAAGAAGAGATTGTATGGATCTAGCTAACAAAAGCCTATGGCGGTATATCTGGAAAGGGACAGGAAGATTCCCTATCTATCAAGTAGGCTTGCTAAAAAGCATACCAACAAGAATGTGCAAAAGAGGCTCTTTAAATACAAATTGGTAACATTCATGTAGAGTTTCTATTGGTTGCTTTCCACTCCACAACCGTAACTGGTTCCTCAGTGAGTTGAGTCATACCATGAACACACGGAATTATTTTCTACTCAGCTTTAATTTGCGTAAAATATCATTCTAGATTGAAGAATTTGTCTTGATACATGAGACAAAGACTAGTGCATGATGCATGTAATGATGAGTATGAATAAATTAAAGTAAATTGAATTAATTTTCCACGATTCATAAACCGTGTAGTCCAATTAAAGAATCGTTCCTATAATATGAATAAGCAAATTTTTCTCTTTTTGTTTCTGTAACATGCAGACCACAACATGTAGAACTATGTCGAGCCATCAAACCAACATATGATGAAGCTGTAAAAGAGCTTTTTGAAGCAGTCAAAGCAGGAGACATTGAGAAAGTTTTCGTTCTTGGAGGAAGCCGAAATTATGAGGTAAATTTACCATTTGAATATTTTTTATATGTATCTATTTAGATACTTAAAATTCACTCCTACATTGACAAAAGAATAAAGAACAGTATACTGCATTACCAAAGAGGTTTTTATATAATACAGTAGTTTTCGTGAGAGTGCACTCCAGCTGAATGCCCATTTTGCCTAAGTGCCCGTTATTTAGACAAAACCAATTTTTTACTCTCAGAATCATGGTGCCAATCAAAATAACTATGAAATTTCACTTGCTATAGGCAGAGTTTGCTAGAGTGTCCAAAGGCATCTCTCTCTCTCACTTGAGTAGTTTTCCCACCCACTCCTTTGAGTCGTGGAACAGGTAACAAATGAATGCAAATGTGATTTAAAAACTCAGTGAGATGATCTTCATCCACACATGACAATCACGTTTCAAGATTTGCAGTAAACTTTAAAGGGATTTGAAAACTCAAGTTAAAGGTGATTGAAAATCAGAACTCTTGGGAGCCACAGAGTTGATACCGCCTGAGTGCCCGGTCCGCCTAAGTGCCGGGTTAGGCTGCTTCAGGACCACCGGGCACTCTCATGAAAACTACTGTAATAGTATAAATGCATTCTTAAGATTCCTTGATCGTACAATCAGAAAGAAAAGTATAACATTATGAAAACAGTGACCCTTGATAAGAAAGATGGCGAAATAAGAAAACGCAGTAATGTACATGGGCAACGTTATGAAGAAAATAAATATGGTTTATGTACCAACATCTCTACAAAATACAGTCGATTCTTCTTAAAACCAACACCATGGGACTGAAAAATGTTGTTGACCCAAAATAAGGTTGGAAATTAACCATTTTCAAGTAAATTTAATAATGTATCATTGTCAGGGGTGTAAAAACTTCAGCTCGATGAATGAAATGAGAGTACAGTGTAGTACTGAAAGCCAAATACATTAAGTCCATCACTGTATACTAAGTGATTAAGGGTTAGTAAAGGTTAGTGGAATCCATTGCAAACTCCAAGAGGTCTATCTTGAGCAAAGCTCATTTCAATTTTAGTCACAGGAAATGTGATGCACAGAAAGACCTTCAGTTATGTGTCTATGTTCAGTCTCTCACATCAATATGCATTGGACCCGACCTACATTATGCTGGGCTCAATGAATACCTACAAGTGCTAGCTGGGCAAACCTAGGTCTAGGTTGTAACAATTAAAATGTCATAGTCCATAGTCACCATTGAGAAATAGGCAAAATATTCCTAAAGCACTACATGCATAATTCAATATCTTACTTTTGAATTATGTATGTAGTGCTTTAGGAATATTTTGCCTATTTTAAAAATACCTATCCCCCTCCCCCACTCCACCCTCCCGACATGTTCATGCTGATGTGCAGAAAAGACTTAAAATTAATACAACAATGTGATGGTTTGTTAAGATTTATATTCTTAATCGATATTGTGATGAATTTTTTTAATGCTTCAGTTTATTTCAAAATCATTTGTGATTTTATTTACTGATTTTATAAACTTGTTTTCAGCTGGCAGTTGAAGATCCTCGACTCAAAACAATCCATGTGACCCGAATCTTCACCGATTTCCCAGTGGACTCTTATTTTCCAAAGTTTGATCATAATTATCATAAAGTGAGGTATGGTAATGGTATTTTCTTCTTCCTTAGATTTTTATCAAAGTTTCATTTTAATATAAAGAGAATTTTATATATTTAGTACCTGTAATAGTAACACAATTGACTATGCGTAATTTGATGTCATCAGGAGTGAAGAGAAGATCATGTGCTGAGTAAAAATATAGCCTGTGAATGATTAATTTGCTGACCAAGATCACAATAACAATTGTATAACAATATAGTCCTGAACAAATTATATTGTTTCACACAAACGAGCAAGAAATTTGGAGGAGGACCTACAGCAACACTATCTACAGTCATTGACAGAGATCCTTCTCATTTTCCCACATCCAATGAAACTTCAAACAATAGAGGACCTTAAACACATTACCAGTTAGCTTAAAAATATGGCAGGCTATAACAGTGTGGATCAGAGAAGCAGTTGAAGCGACTCAGCTGGAGTGCTATAAGTATAAGTCAAGTTAAGTCTCAAGCAAAAAACAATGTGGTCCTTTTGCTATCCAATTGTATTGCAGTATTTGACACCATTGATAATACAACTCTTCTTAATTTCTTTTAAAACAAATTTAGTACCACTGGATTGATGCTTGAATGGATTAGAAACTACTTCTCAGACAGATCAATGATCATAAACATGAATTGGACATTTTCAAAGCCTTCTGGTGTAATATATGGAGTTCCTCAGGAGTCCATTCTTGGCCTATCCTATTTACGCTTTATACACCATTACTTGAAGACATCATAAAGAAACATGAGTTTAACTTTTACATGTGTGCCAATGATGCATAGTTGTATAAATGTGTTGATAAAACATCTTTATCTGGATGACTTGCTTGACTTAAAGGCTTTTCACGTTTGAATCGTCAGAAGAGGACGCCTCAGCAATCTTCACGATCTTTGTTGTCATGGCTCTCCAGTGCTTTCAGTCTTGTGCTAGCGATCTTAGATGATTTAAATTGCTCTTATCTGGATGACATCTAATAATATCAAGTTGAATGAAGTTAAGACTAAACTGGTGATTTTCTGTATATCACATGCTGAGTTGTTCTTTGACAATGTAAAAGTTGGTTGTAGCCTCTCTAATAACGCAGCAAACAATTAGAAATCTTGGATGTACTTTTGAAGAGAATATGTCCTTAAATGATCATGCAACAAGACTATGTTTTTCAAGGATTGTCTAGCAAGACTATTTTAAAATGTTCACTTCCATCTCAAATCCATTTGTTGCATAAGAAATAGGCTTGATGAAAGCTTGACAAAGTTGATTGTGCATGCTTTTGTGATAAGTCAAATAGACTATTGCAATTCTCTACGCTTGGGTCTTCCAAAAAAAAAAAAAACCCATAAGAAAGCCAAAAAGTCAAAAAGTCAAATTTTTTACATTAAAAAAATCAAGAGAACATGTTACTTCTGTTCTTAAATCGTTTCACTGGTTTTCTGTCAAATTTCACTGGTTTTCTGTCCAAGGATCAAATTCAAGACCAGCTGTCTGAATAGCATACAAAAAGTACTCAGGGCTACACACATCTACTTAGTATAGCTGATACATATGTATTTCAGCTACTTCATGTTCTTTGCTCATCTGTACTAAATATAGTTTGTGAAGCCTTTTCAAAATCTATCAATAGAACCCATATTTCATCTATTTTTTAATGTTATACAAAGTCATATCTTATTTTGGTATCTTTTACACATCTAAACAGTGCTAATTTGTATTATTAATCAAATAATAATAATGATAATAATAATAATAATAATAATAATAATAATAATAATAATAATTATAATAATAATGATAATATAATAATAATAATAATAATAATAATAATAATAATAATAATAATGATAATAATAATAGTAATAATAATAAAAATAACAATAACAATAACGACAACAATAATAAAAGAATACTACTACTACTGCTGCTGCTGCTGCTGCTGCTGCTGCTGCTGCTGCTGCTACAACAACAACTATACTACTACTACTCTACTACTACTACTACTACTAATAATCATAATAATAATAATAATAATAATAATAATGATAATAATGGTAAGAAAAAAAATAATATTCTCCTCGTAACCTTAATCCTTTTATGTCTTTTGCATCTCTTTTGCTTGTTTACCATTGCAGTACATCCAGCCTCAAAGAAGACAAAGGTATCAAATTCCAGTTTGAAGTATGGGAGAGAAATTAATCTTAGGTTCTACTAAAGCTTCATGGACATTTTTCAAAGTACATTGGATTTCAGATGATCATGCTATGATAAATTTGTTTTTGTCATTTGGAAGATATTTAAAATAATGAAATATTTATTGCCTTTTGGCGTTTCACTTATTGTCATATTTGAACAACTTATGGAAAGCATTTATTTTATCATGTGAAAAATATAACAGGAAAGTAAATGCCTGTAATAGGAGCTCTTTAGGATAAAGGTTTTTTTTTCTCCATTCAACTTTGATCTTCCCTATCTGTTTTGGGAAAATTTTACACAAACATTAATCATGCTTCACATTTGTTTTCTTGTTGATTTTATTACAGCACTTCAAATGTTATTGTTTATGCACAAAAGAACTGAAGTTTGATTTTATTTGGATAGAGGGGATGGAATGTATGTGTGTGTTGTGATTGTGTGCAGGTGGGGGGGGGGGGGGTAGGGTGGAGGATTTGAAAAGCTGGGAGAGGAAAGACTCACTTCACAAAAGTTGAGAAGAATTTTTTTAGTATTCTGAATGTGACAACGCCTATCTGGAGTATTTAAAAAAAAAAAAAAAAAAATTATATCCACTTTTTACAGAAATTGAGTTATTGGCATGGCCAAATAGAAGAAAATACAGCTGATTAAATGGGCTGGGTCCTGTTTTGATATTTTGATTAATAATGTTAGAATCATGGTTTGAAAAAAAAAGTATGTTCAGTCATGCTCTGACAAAACACATTTTTCTCAAAACTCTTCATTTTGAGATATTTGCGATTTACTGTTTTTAACCACATCTTTAAATATGTATAGTAAATTGCTATTTCATTGACAACATATGAAAGAGTTTATTAGTCCACATCTATTTTGAAGTTTTCAACGATTTTTGTGGTCAATTAATTAAAATATCTCAATATATGTGTTTTGTCAGAGTATGATAAGAAGATGTGTTTTGTCAGAGCATGGCTGAGATACCCCTTCAGGAAAGCCACAAAAAATGCGTATTGCTAGAGCATCACAAAAAATATGCTTTGTCAGAGCATGTTCGACCGGAATATGTTTTATAAATTAATTTATTCTAATTTATTGAAAAACTACATGGAATTTCGAAATAATTTCTCGTCAGAAGATGGGGATTGACACATACTATCGGAATGTGAAATAAAAAATTTTCGCACCAAAATGAAAAAAATGTGTTTTGTCAGAGCACGGTAGTATATCCATTTGAAGAGGAGGGAGAAAAACACTGTTTTTTTATGTAGTAAACTTTAGAAAAATGGATACTGGTTTTGTTGTTGTTATGTTTTTTTTATTTTAGTGAAAAACTCCAGTCATGTTGGGACGGATACTCTGAAAGCTGCAATGAACATATGACTTAAGTCATCAGTGTTGAGTGTGGATGAGAATTCCAGACTTAAATTTCATGTAATGATATTTTGGATTGTTTTCAGTGCTTCATAGAAATTATTATTAATGGTCTATACCTAAAAGACCACATCTGGGTGACAAGTAAATTGCTTGTAAGACTGACAGCTTTACAGGCAAAAGAAAGGGGAGAAATCACATGCCACTGATAACAGAAAGGTCACAAGTGTGCTGCATTATTGGTTGAGTGGCTAAAATTCCAGCGATGGTATAACTTGCTATATTTGAAAACCAATGGAAGGTTTTAATGGAGTCAATTTTAGCATGCCAATAAGGGGAGATGGAAAAAAAAAAGAAGAAAAAAAGAAAAAAAAAAAAGAAGAATTGAGTGTAGTGGAAACAAAAAAAAAAAAAAAAAAAGATTGAATGTAGTTGATATTTTATAATCTCCCTCATACGGATCATAATATTCCCCCTTATTTAAAACATTTTTTTTTTTTTAACATTATCTTTGGCTTGAACACATCAGGTCCAGTCCTAATAATCTTCACCTTTTGAGTTAACAACATCCAATTTTGTGTCTTGTCTTAATTTGCCTATGTTGTGGGTTGGACTTAGGAGAGTCACCAGTGATTTACGGCAGAGTTTAAACAGTTACTTAGGACTGTTTTTGTTGCCAACTGATGCCTTCTCACAGTATATGTTTTATGATATATTTTTGTTTAACCAGATGCCAGGCCTATGAATAATCAATTGGCTTGGAAAAGGTTTAGGAAACTTGTACATTTCTGTCTCTCCTTTCGCATACTTTTTAAAATGTCAAATGAAAGGGGAATTTTTAATTTGATGGGGTTTTTTTTCAGCAACAAACTGTCCTGATAAATAGAAAGCAGCGTCTTTTCTTGATTGATCATTAGCTTTGCAGGGCCCCAAAAACATACACTTTTGAACAGGTTTGCATTTCATGATAACAGGCCTATACCTCAGTAGTAACAGGAACATGTCATGATCTGGTTTGCCAATTGGAGCTTGTGTTTTATAAATTGGTAATGGAAAGCATTTTTGCTATTTGAATTGGTATATTAAATTGGGTAGGAAATTGCAAAATGGGGGATTGTGTTAAACTGGATAGAATTATCAAAATAGCTACAAATTTTACTTAAATGCTAGGTTTATTGAAGAGATTTTCACTATATACTCTATGAAAAGATAACATCTCTTACAGGTGACACAGCTCACCCTCTGTCTGTCCCCATATATTGTTAGGGCAAAAACTATAAGATGCAATAGATTTATGCACATAAAAACAAAAGTACAACGATATCTCAATTCTTTCTTACCAACCAACATCAGATTCCTGAACAAGAATTGATTTTATTGTAAATTAAATATATTTCCTTGTTGATGGATGTCTCTTTCTATTGATCAAATGAGTTTATTGACAATTTAATATACCTATGTTCATAATCTGTTTATTTATCAAATTATACAATTGATATACCTCATTTATCCAATTTATCCAATTATTAATTTCTATACATGTATCTTAGCCATATATAGGCTACCTTTAAATATATTGATTGTCTTACTCAATAACATCATATACATCTGTATGCTTTAATTTCCCTCTTGGGATGAATGAAGTTTTTGAATTGAATTGAATTAAAGATGAAGAAACAGTTTTTCAGAAAAAGGTGGTCTTTTATTCTTTCAGAAAAAGGTGGTCTTTTTCTTTTAGTCTTTCAGAAAAAGGTGGTCTTTTAGTCTTTCAGAAAAAGGTGGTGTTTTAGACAGATTGTCCTCCTGGTTCACGGCTTCATAAGAGATTTCTGTTTTTGAGGTTTCTAAAATCAAAATAGTTGCTATTGCTTCAGAGACCATGGGAGTTTGCCCTTAGGTTCAATGTCATACGCATTGCCAGATCAGTGAGCAGGAAGAGTTTTCACAGGTATTTTAGTTTTTCACAGCCCAACAGTATTTGTGTAACAGTCTTGTTTGTGCATGACAAACCTGACATACTAGGGGAGGGGATGGAGGGGGGGGGGGGGAGGGGGGGGGGCGGGGGGGTGGAGGGGGGGAGAGAGAGAGAGAGAGAGAGAGAGAGAGAGAGAGAGAGAGAGAGAGAGAGAGACAGAGAGAGAGAGAG
>JBCJKE010180456.1:0-10302 GCA_039654525.1 Melibe bucephala
TAGTGCAAAATACTTAGGTGTTATTATAGATAATAAGTTACAGTGGAAAGACCAAAACCGTGCAATATGTAAGAAAGTAAATGGCCTACTAGCATTCCTAAAACATAATATCAATGATTGCCCTCAACATGTTAAAAATAAGTGCCAGTTAGCGTTGAGTGCAGTAAAGATATAGAAGATTTTAAACAAAATCTAAAACATATAACATTAACATGTAGATACTAGCTTTTAGCGGCGCGTTGACAATAATGCTCAGTTGACTGAGTCTATCAGCTTTTATGAAGAAGATGTGTGTATGTATGTACGTACGTACGTATGTATGTATGTATGTATGTATGTATGTATGTATGTATGTATGTATGTATGTATATATTAAGTATGTATGTATGTAAGTATGTATGTAAGTATGTATGTATGTATGCATGTGTTATGTATCTATGTATGTAAGTATGTATGTATGCATGTATGTGTGTGTGTGTGTGTATGTATGTATTATATATATGCGTTCTTCTCAGCGAAGCGCAACACACAGCGGTTTCTTTGAAGGCCCCAATAGGCCAGTGCTATCGCACTTCGCAATTCGCACTGCTGTTGGTCACAACGCTGATAGTAATTTGAAGTGAACAAAACCAGCATTGTCTTGTGCAATTCAATCATTTATATGTAGTTCTAGATCTTGATATTTAAACAGGGTGTTTAATCAAAGAATGCAAATGTGAATACAAGTTACATTAGTTACTAGTAGATTCTAGATCTAATTAGATCTAGATCTAAACCGGTTGACAGTTGTGATTTCAAACTGGACTGGTGATTTTCTTTTTTTTTCTCTTTGTGGATCTTATAGATCTAGACGTGCTAGATCTGCAGTTGCTTTTTGTAGCTTCTAAACGTGCTAAATCTGCATTTGCTTTTTGGAGCTTCTTAACGTGCTAGATCCACAATTGCTTTTTGGAGCTTCTAAACGTGCTAGATCTGCAGTTGCTTTTTGGAGCTTCTATACATGCTAGATCCACAGTTGCTTTTTGGAGCTTCTAAACGTGCTAGATCTGCAGTTGCTTTTTGGAGCTTCTATACATGCTAGATTCACAGTTGCTTTTTGGAGCTTCTAAACGTGGTAGATCTGCCGTTGCTTTATTTTTAGCTTCTATACGTGCTAGTGCTACATCTGCAGTTGCTTTTTGAACTTCTATACGTGCTAGTGCTGGATCTGCAGTTGCTTTTTGTAGCCTCTAGACGTGCTAGATCTGCAGTTGCTTTTTGGAGCTTCTAGACGTGCTAGATCTGCAGTTGCTTTTTATAGCTTCTATACGTGCTAGATCAGATCTAGATCTAAGTAGGGTAGGCTAGATATCAGATTTTGAGACTTAACTCAATCTAGATCTAGATTCTATCATTAGTACTAAAGTAGATCTATCGAAATGGTAGATTCTTACAAAAATAGAAAACCTGGATCTCAAACATTTTGAGCACATTATACAGAGAAATGCCATGTTTAAAACCATCTAAAGTAGGACCTCATGATGCTTTTTGTACTGTTTGTTCAATGGACTTTAATATTGGTCATTTGGGACTGTTTGATTGTAGAGTTCATGTGAATGGGGCAAAATATAAAAAAAACATGAAGACTCTGTTAAACAAAGGTCAATTACAAGTTTGTTTAAGTCAGTGAATTCCTGCAAAGAAACAAAACATGATGAAAAAGTTTTAAAAGCTGAGGTGAAGATGGCAACCTTTATCGCCAAGAACAATTTATCTTTAGCTGTGGCTGAGGAGCTTCAGGCCCTCATGAAAGACATTGACCCCGACTCAAATGTGATCAAAGACATTAGCTGTGGGCGGTCTAAGACAACATCTCTTATCAAGGAGATGTCTGAAATAACTAAAGAAACTTTAATAATAAGAATGAAGTCAGGGCCATTTAGTCTAAGTACAGATGGTTCAAATGATATGGACAAAGTGAAACTCTTTCCCTTAGTTGTTAGAACTATTTCTGATACAGGTGTGAATTCTGAGTTGTTTAGTTTGGTCACATCCGAAGGTTCATCAACGGGTGAGAAAATATTCAACCTCATAGATGAAGAATTTGTGAAATATGATATTCCATGGGATCACTGCATGGCACTTGGCTGTGACAATGCCAGTGTGATGACTGGAAAAAACAAAGGGATGATTGCTTACTGTAGGGAAAAACACCCAAACATTATTTTATCTTGTTGTGCGTTACACCTTGTGCACATAGCAGCTGAAAAAGGTGCAGACTGCCTCCCAATTCAGTTTTCAGAATTACTAGTGATATTTTTCACTATTTTAAAAAAATGTTCTGTAAGAGCTCACAAATTGTCAACATTTCAAGACTTCTGAGGTAAAGGGCGCCTCAAGATGATTAAACGTGTAGAGACAAGGTGGCTTAGCATAGGAAAGTGCCTCACCAGATTACTTCACAACTGGCAGCTATTGACTGAGTTCTTTGCCGCTGAAGTCAAAGAAAAGGACCTCAGTCTTTTTGCAAAACAAGAAGCTGAGAGCATTCTCAAATCTCTTAAATCTCGTTCAACGAGACTGTATTGTATTTTCCTTGAGTATATTTCTCAGGCTTTCACCCCATTTTTAACTGCCAATCAATCGGAAGCTCCTCGTGTTGCAACCATGCTTGCCCAATCTCAGAAGCTTGTAAGGTCTATCCTAATCAAGTTTGTAAAGCCATCCGCCTTCTCTCGCAACAAGCCTGTCACCGACGGATCAATGATTGTCAGCTTTGTTAATATTGAATCATTTATTGGGAGCTTCTTGATGAGATAGTCACACACTGCTTTAAAATAACTCTTAACATGTGTGTAAAATTTGTCCAGTTTTGACTGGCTCAGACCATTCTTGGCTCTAATGTTGATGTAGGCTAAGGCAGCCTCCCCAATTATTAAGTCCTTGTGGTCTTTAATATTGTAAGCCAAATTATACTGAGTCTGTCTCTCTCTTTCTCTGATTGTCGATCCGTCCGTCTGTCCATCCGTCCATCTGTCTATCTATTGGTCCGTCTATCTGTCAGACTGTCTGGCTGTCTGTCTGTCTCTCTATCTATCTATCTATCTGCCTGTCTGTATATCTACCTGCCTGCCTGTCTGTCTACAAACAGGCAATTTAAAATGGATTTGTAATTTGATAACTTTCCATGCTCTTGACCTTTGACTTTGCTTGATCTTCTTTTACTACAATGTATTACTGTAGGCTAAACCATTTTTTTTTTTTAAGCAGATCTGTAAAGTAAACCCAAAACCATTGTAACACTTACTATCCAGGACAACGGCAATCGAGAAATTTAGATTTCACATCAAGTTCAATATCACTTAGTTTAGTGTCAGGCAGCTCGATTTTCACCTTCAGGAGAGAAAAAAAGGGGACAGTGATCATTGATAACAGAGAATCTAATTTTATTGTGTGTGTATAGGTGAAGGGATGGGAAGAGGAGGAGAGGTTTGAGGAGCAAGTGGAGAAGGAGAAGCAGGATGAGGAGGAGAAGAAAGGGAAGAAGATGGACAAGGGTGAAGAGAAAAAAAATTTACGAGGAGAAGAAGATGGAGGAGGAATATGAGGAGGAGGTATTGCAGGAAGGGGAGAAAATGGTGATGAAGAGTAGGAACAGATGGAGAAGGCAAAAGAGGAGAAGGAGGAGCAGGAGAAGGAGGAGGCCGAGATGGAGGGAGAGAAGGAGAATGAGAACATGAAGGAGGAGAAAGAGAAGGAGATAGAGGAAGGGGGAGGAGGAGGAGGAAGAGGAGGAGGAGGAGGAGGAGGAAGAAGATGAAGAAGACCAAGAAGAAGAAGAAGAAGTAGAAGAGGAGGTGGAGAAGTTGATGATGATGATGATGATGATGATGATGATGATGATGACGATGACGGTGGCGATGGCGATGATGATGATGAGGATGATCATGGTGATGATAGAGATGTTTGAAAAACTAGAATAGTAATCTTTCAAGACTACATATTTTCCATAACATACATATAGAAGATAAAATCTTACCATCATATTTTCACAACTAGCAGTCATTGGTGTTTTGTTCCCCATTTGCAAAAAAATATCTTCACTTGTGACTGATTGGCTGTAGCAGATATTGTATCTAGAAACAAAGAAAGAAATGATATTTGAATTTTAAAAAAATTTAAGAGGAGAAGAAGATGGAGGAGGAATATGAGGAGGTAGTGCAGGAAGGGGAGAACTGAATTGAATTGAAGTTTATTCGTGAAAAAAAGGCTTCAGCCCAAAATCCAAACAAGTAATATAATTTGCATAATGAAACATAGACTTCCTGTAATCATTCATACCTGGACAATTTATCTGTTAGTTATTTATGTTGGTTTGTTTTGTTTTTTTAGATATTTTTATTCGGGTTCTCTCGCATTCTCACTTTCATCCTTTCTTCTTTTTTTTTTATGAGGAAGGGGAGAAAATGGTGATGAAGAGTAGGAACAGGTGGAGAGGGCAAAAGAGGAGGAGGAGGAGCAGGAGAAGGTGTAGCAGGAGAAGGAGGAGGCCGAGATGGAGGGAGAGAAGGAGAATGAGAACATGAAGGAGGAGAAAGAGAAGGAGATAGAGGAAGGGGGAGGAGGAGATGATGATGATGATGATGATGATGATGATGATGATGATGATGATGACGATGACGATGGCGATGGCGATGATGATGACAAGTGTCTGAAAAACTAAAATTTGAATGAAAACATCAAAACAAACAATAGTAAATGAGAAATTGTAAATTTGAAAAAGAAAAAAAACAAGTTTTTTACCATTTGTCAATTCAATACCCCACAGCTGCTAACGGCTAGATTTTGAATTTTCTGGCTCATTTTCCAAAATGAATTTTTGAAACTTTAGGTCACACCTTTTTTTCCTCTTACTTTTGATCTAGAGCCTACGGCTGGAACGATCATCTGATCTCGCATAATCAGCAGTTCCCCTTATTCTTCTTGTAAAAGCTATCCAATTTTGTCTATTCTCTGCACGGTCTATAAGATGTCAGTTGAACTTAACTGTTGTTAAGTCTCTTCAGGTAATTATTTAATGTTATTGGAAGTCTTGTTGTCAGTTTTCCTTTTGGTTTTTTGATGTAATCGGTGACACAGAATAAAATTGCTTTTTTTGAGATTTCAGGGCTATGCTTTTATATGTGTCGAAAAAAAGCTTTGTCAAGCATGCAAGATTTGAATGGAAAGGAGAGTTTCTTTACGATTTTTATACAGCAAGTTGTTCGTTATTTTTGACGGATATTATATGCCTTTAAACTCCTTGTAGCTTTTCATCTAAAAACACAAAAGCATCAATAAATCTGCTTCTATTAACTCATTTCTATCCTTATGATAAAGTGACAATGAATAAATTGAGGCAAATATAAGCAGACAAATGAGACTAGGAAAAAAGCAAAAGAACTTGAGATTTTTCAGGATTTTGAGCTTTGACAAAAACAATAGTAGAAATATTAGATGTTTGTCATCATAAAGATCACAAACTAATTCTGGGCATACATTATACAAAAATGAAATGAATTACCAAGTTCAACACATGTCTTTTCAAAGTAACATAAAACTCAGACCTTTGCTTAAAGCTCTTTTGACTAGTTTAGCAAAGGGCGGATCTAGGTGTAATGTTTTTGTTACTATCCTAAACACCACTAGGTGTAACAAGTAAGGATAACAATATTGGACTTGGACTATCACTCCTGGAGGAGGAACCCTTTTTGGGGACATAAACTAAAATGGAGAGAACATATAAATTATATTTTATCCAAAGCGAACGAGAAAACATACTTTATTCGAAAACTTTAACTTAAAATAGATAAAAACTTAAAAACTTTTCTTGACAGGTCTACCATAGAAAGTTTTCTGGTATTTAGTCCTCAACCTAGGATGGAATTTGTCTAATTAGGGACAAAAGCAGAATTAATAAGACAACTAGACTCAATTTCTACTCTCGAAAAAATAACTTGTATTTTGGAAGACCCCACCAACACCCTCCACTTAAGTATACTAAAATCACCTCCTATCAGTCAAAACCAAAAGTTAGAGACACTCTTGTTTATTACTAATATTGACAATAAACAAAATTGATTGTACTATATATCAGATTTCAATGTCCTATACTTATACATGGACAATTTATATGTATATCAGTCCTTTTGTTTCACTTAGTTCTACCAGTTTATCTAGTTTATCTAGTGAAACAAAAGGACTGATGTTGAATCTGAAGAAGACAGAATGTATGGTTTCCTGTAGAGAAAATATGAATAAACCATTCAAATTAACAAGAAAAGGCGTTAAAATTAAACAAGTTAAAAGAACGACTGTAAAGACACAATGGAAATTAAACAAAGAATAACAACTGCAAAGCAGACATCCCACAAACTCAGGCCTTTTATCAAAAACGCAAAACTTAAAATGAACGCCAAACTACAAATAGCACAGATCTGCGTCCTCCCAACACTTTTATACTCATGTGAAACATAAACAATAGATGCGAAATTGAGAAAACGCCTAGAATCTTTCGACATGTGGATGTATAGAAGATTGTTGCAAATACCCTGGACTGCATTAGTAAGAAACGAGGAAGAGTTAAAGCGTATAGGAGGAGAGAGAATATTGCTGGATACGATCAGACAAAGGCAAATGTGGTTTTTTGGACACATTTGGAGGTGCGATGGAACTGAAAAGCTGGTAACATCAGGTTTTGTTGAATAATAAACAACGATAAGTAAAAAGTCTCCACTAGAACGACAAAACAAAACAGTCAATTTTCGGGTTTAAACCCTTCCTCAGACAACAAGTAAGAATAAAAAGATTACAATTAATAAAATATAATAAACTAGAATAAAATATGTAAACAAAAGATATCTAGATCTTAAAACAGAAAAAAGTAGAAATCTTAGCTGAGCTGGTGTAGAGGCGTGTCGCTTCCATCCAACATCGAAAAGATTACGGTACTAAAAATAGGCTAGTACTATGGTGACCAAAATTATAATGTTTTCAAAAAGTGCAGAATGATGCGAAACCAAAAATCAGGAAATCTAGTTGAAGTTATTAAATTGGTGTGTAATATTAAGACCAGTGGGTAACAGATTTTTCTTATCGTTGTTTATTATTCACTTTGAGCTCTCCACTGTGGCATTCTGTTGTATTACAGGTTCTGTTGAAGGAAAATGAGTTCATGGAGGACAACTCATGACATACATAAAAAAAATAAGACAAAAAACATCCACCATTGACACCAACACAGGATACAGAAGATATGCTGAAGACAGAGCAAAATGAAGAAGAATGGTTGGCAAAGCACCAAAAGGAGCAAGCAAGCCTGATGATGATGATGATGTGTATATATATATGCATGTATATATGTCTTGTGTATAGGTATACATTTATGCGAATTACAATTCTTAAATTCCCTCTATTTTTCTTTTAAAATCACATGGACACCTTATTATGTATTCAGTCTTTTTATCTACTACTACTACTACTACTACTAGTTTAAAATGAGTATATTTGTTATATTAAGTTATTATTATGACATTATTTACCGTATTATATACTCAATCTTTTTATCTACTAGTCAAAATTGAGTGTCTTTGTTATACAAAATTATTATTGTGACATTATTTACCTTATTATATATTCAGTCTTTTTATCTACTCGTTTAAAATAAGCACCTTTATTATATTAAGTTATTACAGCATTATTGCATCTTAGCTTGGACTTCTACATCTAAGAAATTCAATTAATACTTTTTACACTAAATTTAATACGTATATGATACTTGTACACCGATATTTATCAGTCAATATAGGCCTACCCTATTTATAATAATAAGTGAGAATTTTATTCCTCATGGCAAATGTTTGCTAAAACAAATTTCCTGTTGGATAAATAATTTTTTTATTTAAAAATCACTAGCTGAATCTATGATAATTCTTAAAGCTGACCAAGGAAAGGAAGCATAAGTGTCATCAGTTAAATCAGTGATCTCTTCGTGATGTGGTACATCATATGTTCATGTCCTCCCTGATAACATGACATGCATGTAGCAAGAAGGTATCAAGTCTTTTATATTACTACGGTACTTTATCAAAGACAGTGTATGAATCATATGACATGTAGAAGCAAAGTGGAAAGCAGCCATCTGCAGAGGAAATTTGAAAAGTATGAACCAATACATAATCAAGCACACCAAACTGACTAGCACTTTGATTTTGGTTGAACATGGATAACCAGTGTTTGTTCTTAAGCCTTGATCTTAGCCTAAATCTGTCCACAATGCATTTCTTAGTGAGCTGTGGTTTTCAGGTTAAAAGATAAATTATATAAATTATAAATAAAACATAGATGTTCAATAGAAGTAAGACAATGTGTCAAACAGAGCTCAACATCAACTGGCACCATTGATTTTAACCAGCATTGGAAAAACTGAAAAGTATCACAAACAACACAAAGGAATGATTTGCTGTCAGCAGAGAGATTTAAAGAACAGCTGAAGCTGCAAAGTCTGACAATCCTGAAAGCAAAAGACAATAACTTGAGTAAGTCAAGTAAGAAGATTATATATATATATAAAACATCCTGCAATAAAATCAAAGCTAAAATTACATGCATATTGAAAACAGGCAGAGAAAAAGATTTAACTCTAAACGGTTGGTACCTCTCAAAAATTAAAGTAGATTTTCAAAGTTAAAATGTTACATTTCTTATTTACACATTTACACTTACTCAGGTTGTGGTCTTGGATCATGTAGAGATTCAAACTCAGATCCTTCAGGTACTTCAGCTTCAGACCATATATCTTTTTCATTACTTTGTGAACCTTGGCATGATAAAAGCATCAATTTCAAATGATCAATTAACGAAAAAGTTAAATTCGCAGATGGCTCAGCAATGATTATATTGATATTGTTACAAAGATAAAAGAACTTATTCTCGATTTTAGAAGGAAAAAAAACCTAAAGACCCCACCAATTGTGATTAAAAAATGAACAAGTAAAAGTAATGAATGAAGATAAGTACCTGTACCTAGCCTTAAACATTGATGCCAATCAGAGTTGGAAAACCAAAAAACTGAGCTTATAAAAATTCCTTCATAGCAATGTCAATATGAATTCCAAAATCATCTCTTAAGTATTTATATGCAAATTGTAGAAAAAAATATATTATCGATGTACAATACATGTGATAAATCATTAGTTTGTTTGTTGAACCAAGGTTGTTGGCATTTCTTAAATTTAGCACATGAATATATATATATATATATTCTAAATTATTATTCTTTGTGTATTACAGCATATTATACATTTACCTTAAAGACAATTTACATACTTAATTTAATTGCATTTTACTATATTTTGGCTGATTTTTACAAATCGAATGACATCTCATTTAAATTTGATATTAAAGTGAAGCATTTTTTATTTTTGTGCTCTTTCTTTAAAAAAAAAAATAATTAAAAAAAACCAAAACAACAACAATAATAACAATAATAATAATGATAATAATAATGACAATAAAAATAATAACAACAATAACAATAAAAAAAAATAATAATGACAATAACAATAATAATACATATATATAATAATAATGATGATGATGATGATGATGATGATGATGATGATGATGATGATGATGACGATGACGATGAGATGATGATGATGATGATGATGATGATGATGATGATAATAACAATAAAAATAATAACAACAATAACAATTAAAAAATAATAATAACAATAAAAATAATAACAATAACAATAAAAAAATAATGACAATAACAATAATAATAATACATGTAATAATAATAACAATAATAATAATAATAACAATAATAATAAGAATAATAATAATTCAATTCAATTCAAAAACTGTATTCATCCCAAAATGGGATAATAATATAATATAATATAATAATAATAATAATAATAATAATAATAATAATAATAATTCAATTCAATTCAAAAACTGTATTCATCCCAAAATGGGAAATATACAGGCGTTTTTAAAGAAGATGGAAAAAAAGTAACATATGTAAGAGTTTGTAAATGTATACAATTTATAATTGATTAGATATATATTAGACACCCTTACATATTTTAAAGATCATTATTATTATATCACACACACATACACATACACATACATACACTCACATATAATATGCATGTATGCATGTATACATATAAACACATACACACTTAAAAGAGTTGTCAAATTGTTTAAAGCATTAGTGCGCCCGATCTTGGAATATGGTCAGACTGTATGGCAACCTCACCAGAAAAAT
>JBCJKE010180677.1:0-10301 GCA_039654525.1 Melibe bucephala
TGTGTGTGTATGTGTGTGTGTGTATAGATTCTATATACATTTCATTGATAAATCCTACAATCACTTTTTCATGAAATCCGGAAGAATAATTGTAATGTACATGTGTATTTTAAAACAATAAATAGCATCAACGAAACTAGGTTATGGAACAACTTCATAAATCTTTTATGGTAGAAAACCAACGTACATGCAAATTTCCTGGCTTTGTTTATGTATAAGGCTAGAAAAAATAGAGGAAGAGGAGAAAAGTCTAACACCGAAAACTCGTCCGGCTCTGGAACTCTTGATATTTGAGACATGGAATGATATAGTATGTGATCTGTCATGTGATATTTGGTTCCAGATCAAAGTATAGTGAGGATATATTCTCAAACCGTGAATAAAAGGGTCGCCTCATAACATAGGGACATAACTTTCGCAATACAAACAACTTAAAACAACACTCACAAGTAGTAGAGTTGAGTAGTATCTAGAGAGTAGATCTTTAGTTACACTTCACAGCTCGGACTTCTGAATAGTTTTGGGCACCGCTCTTATACCCAAACTCCGAATATGCTCGGCATCATCAGTGTGTACACACACCTAGGCTATTATATATGTAATTCCAAATAATGTCCAATGCCAGCATTGGGGATACTCTTACTCAGGATAGCACCCAGCTCAATCATCATGCCTGTGAGTCTCATGTGCCCCTACAACCTCTTTGCACTTGCACCACAGACACTGACTTGTTCTTTCTGAATCTAAGTTAGTCAAAGAGGCAGGGATGAAGTGAGTGTAGCAGGGCACTACCATAGCAATAGCTATAAGGATCGTCATCAATGATGCACTAGGTCAGTGTAAGGTTACAACCAAGTTATTTGCATTAAAATGGAATGGCTGCCGTTATTCTCTGCGGGATTGAGAATAAAAACAAAACAGAACTTTTTATCAGTCTTGGTGAAAATACGATTGTGACCGCATCATAGTTGTACATCTGGGTGTAGGCATTCGATACAAGTTTTGTCCAGCATAATTGTAATTCAATCTATTGACTCTAGACTTATATTATATATATATATATTATTCACTGTTGACAGTAAGACGATGCCAAAAATTTTGCAAGACAGACACAAATATTACTAGCACAAGTTCTACAACTAGATTGTTAGACTACAACATTTTCCTAGACCAGATTGAACTTGAATTGTATGATGATAACAAAAGTGTGGCAGATTAATGGAAAATGTCAATATTGTTCCACTATAAAAAAAAAAGACTATAAACCATTTCATTGATGTATAATTAATTTCCTGATTAATTTCCCCTTTTATAGTTTTGTAATGCCAAAGGTAAAATGTAACTCCTTAAAAAAACAAAAAACAAAAAAAACCCAAAAAACAACAAATGACAAACAAACAAAAAGCAAAAACTATTCGTGGATCTTTTTTTCTTTTTATCATTATAAACTTATCCTTTATTGTGTTTGTCCCCTAATTGTGTTTTTTTTTCTGAAAACTATGAAAATGCATTGAATTTTTTGTTTTTCCTCAAAAATATCATTCTCATTATTGAGCGGGCCATGAACATGAATCAAGAATAATTTATATGATTCCAAAACATTTTGATCTCATTAGATTTTCTTTTCGCAGTAGCATTGGTGTAAATTTTGAATGATGCATCATGCCTCATCAAGACAAAGAGGGCAGATTGTGTGGCTTCCTGAATATGGAAGAAGTTGAAGGCAGTGGCAACTTTGGTCGGAGGTAAATTAATAAATTGTTTCAATTGTATTATAATGTCTTTAGTCATATCATTCCTGTTTAAATGACTAGTCTCACTTGTCGCCATCACTATCATCGATGGTAGGCGCTGCTCTCCATGACACAGACTTGACTTTTCTTCTCTATTCCACTCTGTCTTCACAAAGGTGGCCTACTTCACTGATCTTCATACTGCTGGCATTAGTGATGTTATTTGGTAGGGCAATGAGTGGTCTGCCCTTCTTTCTTTTTGCTTCTATTCAACCTTGAAAGGTGATCTTCATAAGTTCTTTCCTTGGATTATGTATGGCATGACCAAGGTATTTCAGTTTTCTTCTTTTGATTAAAGTTAGGAGTGATCATTCTTCTCCGAGTTCTTCTAGGATACTTTCATTTGTTCTCCTATCTTTCCAGCTGACCCTGAGTAATCTTCTATATATACATTTCTGCTGCTTGGATTTTGTCATCCTTCCTTTGTGCCCAGGACTCACAGCCAATAAGTCATGACTGGTCAGACTAGGCATTTGAGTAGTTTCAGTTTCAGTTTTAAAGGAATGCTATGATCTTTCCAGATGTTATTTAGTTGTATTATTTTATTTTTAGCCATTCCTCTTCTGCATTTGATGTCTTTGGAACATGATTTATCATCTGACTGGTATGAGAGGAAAATTGCAAACATATAAAACTGTAAAACTGTTCAAATTTGAGATAAAAACATTAGATTTGCTGTGAGTTTTCTTTTTAACAGTTTTTGTACTTATATAAAAGTGCATGGATATGAATTTAAAATGAGTAAAATAAAACCTGGAAAACAGAACAAATATGCTTTGTGTAGAAATGAAAGAAATAAAACATTCTGGTCCTATTTGTAAACAATGTTAAAGACAATATATGTGCTAATAGGAAAATATTAATACAATACATCATCGGTATATAAAATGTTTTTGTCTCGTATCCCAAAAATTCTAGTTTTTAACTTGAGCAAGTAGAATTTTGAAAGTCATAGAGTTCTAACTGACTTATTTGTTGGTAGATTTTAAAGAGTTGAAGAGGTTTGATTAGCAATCTATAGAATGTTAATTTTACACAAATAGAGATTATAAGAGATCATTTTTCTACTTTAATAGCTTTTGCCATTAATTATGAGATTTTCATTGAAAATATTGAAATTATAATACTCGTATTTTGTCTGACTTTTCAAATCTTTTCTTTTATTTTCAGATATTTTGTTTTGGATCATGTCAATGGAAAATTGAAATATTATCCTGATAGTCCTGCAGTAAGTTTTATCAAATACTGACTTCATTGACATTTTCTTTTTCCTATTTTTGTCTTTTATGGCCTGTAAATACACAAAATGCCTGAAGGCTTTTTTAGGAATATGAGGGATACTCTGTGTCATTGAGCTCTGAAACTGTTACCATAGGCATATATTGCTTAGTATGTTCAAGATGGTATTTTCGAAGACATTAAATTTCAATTTTTAACTGTTTTAAACCTTGTTGATGTGATTTTATAGACTAGATTCAATCAAGTCTTTGGAGAAATCAATATGACAGATATTTTTTTTATTTACTGTATTTAAGTGTCTTTTTTTTTATCATTGAGTTTTCTTGTTGAAAGATTAAAAGTATGAGTCCTGTGATTGGACAAATGATTTGGCGTAACTGACAGATTTTAGATTGATAACTGTGTCACATCTCTGATTTATAGCAGGATTGAGGAAATGGCCTTTTCCATGGGTTGCTGTATAAGGTTTTTGTATCAAATTACCCGTTTCGATCACATCGATGAATTGTACTGCAATTTCATTTCTTGTCTCATCAATATGAATATAGTTTTCAAGGACTGAAAAATTTGAATGTGATAAAGTCCCAGAAATTCATCAAGAAATCCCCATTGTAAGGCATTTAATTCAAGATGGACAATAGATGGTCATAAACTTGAAATGTAGATTATTGTATTATAGCTCACTCTCGAAGACAAAAATGTTTTCACACATATTTTGGATTTTGATGAAATATAGAGGTCATTTGTGAATCAAACTTATGCCTCTCCCTACACAATTTTTAAGACCACCGTTTATGTAATTAAAGCTACTGGAATAAGTTGATTGATGGCAAAGCTACAAACCATTGTATTTAAACCTTGTTTCAGTTATGGAGACAGCATCAAAATCATTGTTGTCAAAATATTCATGAAAAACTTGTGTTTTGTTACATATTGAAGAGGCATTGAGTAACATAAAAGATTCCTGTTCATTTTGCTAACACAGTCAGTTAAACAATCACTTTTCTGGACTTTTAAAATGTCTCTATTTGTGTATACATTTGTTTAAGGCTAAACATTGTTTCTTTATGGCTCTGTTTGGACTTTTATTGTCATTTTCTTCATTGATTGTATTATTTCAAAGGTATGTTCTGAATTGGTGTGATAGCAATATGGGGCAGCTGGTGTAGTTAATATTTTAATTAATTGTACATTATAGAAAACGTTTGAATGCCACTGATGTATGAATTAAAGATTATTTGAGGAAAATCTTCCAATGAATATTTAGCTTAATTCAACTTAAATATTTCAACTTTTTCAGAATTTGCCAAAAACACGGCAATACCCTTGTGGGGAAATCAACATTCAGAGCATTTCCAAAGTAAGAGCTTTCAAAGTTTTTTAAAACAATGATATTGCTTTTCCATCTTTATTTCATTCACAATGCTAGCGAATTTACATTTCATGTATGTGAGTAAAAGAAATAGATTTTGCATTTCAATGTTGTAGAAAGACTGATAAATAGTTGACTTTTATTACCTGTCTTCTTAATATTTCTTTTGTGTAGCAAGTATATAATAATAATAACAATAATAACGATAATAAAAATGATAATAATAATAATAATAACAATAATAATAATAATAATAAAATAATAATAGTAATACTGTAATCACCATCTATAACCTGCCGCCTCATAGCCCACTTCGCTTAATAACCCGCTGTTTGGGTGAAACAGTTTTTTTTTTGCCTAATAACCCAGTATTTTTCACTGGACCCATGATAATCAACATTGATGAGAAAGAATTTTTAAAGACAATATAGCCACCCCATTCATGAACTTTGGTAACAAGTCATTTGTGTATCTATGTCAAGACTTTTTAAACCCCACTTCTCGCTAAGGCAATAAAAGAACAGACATCCAAACCAATTGTCTCACAATAGACACACACACAATCACACCTTGGTGATCTGGTCAACCAAACGACAGCACAATCCCCGCCCTCTCCTACTTAGTGTGGGCCGATGGTCTTGTCATTGAGCAACATTTAGTGGAGTCTAACATTCCCATACCGCCCTATTATGAAAGATTATGTCAAAGAAAGCCCAGCCGGCTAACAAGTGGGAGGGACAAAGAGGAACACCCATAGGTGACTTGTCACTGTAGACCTTTGATTAGCCGTTTTTGCAGCCAATCTTTAGTTTATCACCAGACACTCTACACAAAGGGTGGTCACTGATTAAACTACATGCACTTTACATTCAATTACGTAATATATCATGTACCTATGTACTTTGTTACCCCCCTTGCCAATTCCTCTAATAACCCGCTCTCTCTAATAGCCCGTTTTCATTGAAACCGGAAGGGTGGGTTATTAGGCGGAGACTACTGTAGTTATAATAATAATAATATTTCTATAGCGTCATTATGTCATGATTATAATTTCTTCTCTTGGTGCTTAAAAATTATTTTTAGAGAGCAACAATGATGTTATTAAAACATCACATCACAAGAATTACATAGCCATTAATACAAAATGCAGTGTAATTAAAAGAACATATTTTCACTCAAACATTATCATAAGAAATCACCCTGAACAAACATGTTTTCACTTTATGTTTAAAAATTTCTAACAACTCTTTTTTTCAAATTACTAGGCAATCGATTCCAAACAGTAGGTCTGAAATTGGTCAAATAGTGTTTGCCAACATTAAGTCTGGCAGAAGGAATTTCAAATTTTGGGCTGGTTCTTTCAAAGTAAATGATTCTGGAAGATATGAGGGGTTAAATCACTTATACATGACAATCAATATTATGTAATTGATTTTTTGTTCAATTTGAAGACAGTGCAGGCTTCTCCGAAGTGTTGTAGTATCATCGGATCTTCTTTTTAGTAGGAGAACAAGCAGCATTGTTTTGTACAACTTATAGACATCTTATTCTATCAATAGACGTTCCAAAAAGTAGAAAATTACAATAATATAATTTAGAAAAGAAAATCAAGGATGAGAAAAATTTCTGTGTAGAATCTTTTGAAAGATAATACCTACATACATCTTTGATCTTTTCAATACTTTGCAAATGTTTATTTCATCTTTCCCATCCTTGTAGGTTAGTGATGGAATCAAGCAAAGACCAAAGGTTCAGTTTTCTTTTGGTAAGTTTGGCATTGAAGTAGATATTTTTAGTGTAGGTCTTTCTATCTCTTTTTTCCACAATCTTTGCTGTTAATACACCCCTTTGTCCTTCATTTTCTAGGTGAGTCTAATCCCTTACAATGACCAGTGTAGTTACATTTAGATATTTCTTTATTTCTCTTAACATGAATTATATATTGGAGACATAATATGCATCACACCACTTTCGTACTTTGCTTTGCCTTCCTCTCCTCATCCCACTCTTCCTCCTCCTCCTTCACTGCTTCTCCTCCTCCTCCTCCTCCTGCTTCTTCTTCTTTTTCTTCTTCTTCTTCTTCTTCCTCTTCTTCTTCTTCTTTTTTAAAAAATTTTTTTTTACTCTTTTCTTTTTCTCCACCTTTCTTTTCCATTTCCCCATCCACTTCCTCCTCCTTTTTCTTTTTCTCATTTGTTGTTTCTTTGTTTTGTAACAAATAAGGATACTACTTTTTTTATTATTATTAATAATAATATCAATAATAATAATAATAATATCAATAATAATAATAATATCAATAATAATAATAATATCAATAATAATAATAATAATATCAATAATAAAAATAATAATATAATAATACTAATACATTTTTATTAGAAGTATTTGTAAAAGAAATAAAAAAGCCATGCTCTGAATCATATCTTTACTTCTCCACTACAGTGACCCCTCCACTTCATCTCTCCCATCCCTCTTTTTTTCTGTCTTGCCTCCTCATAGAAATGTCGCTTATCAAAACTGCAAACAACTATCCTTTTTCTTATATTTTCCCCCAAAGTCATTACTGTTGCAGGAGAGCAGTACTGCTTGCAAGCTGAGCAAGACATGGAGAAATGGCAGTGGGTCGAGGCTCTGAACAACGCCAGCAAAATAACTGTGAGTCTAACATTTAAAGCTGTCAAGAACTGACACTTTCGTGGTATTTCATCACCTACCATTTCTACTCTGACTGTAGGTTTCTTCTGTGTAAAGGGACAGCTTTTAGGTTGAGTTTTCTCCTTAGCCAGCAGGGGATTAAGTGACTAATTATGAGCCATCGCATCACCGTAGATTTGCCAACAGTCTTCATTCCTTTCATCTTCTTCTCCTTTCTACTCACTCCCATCACTAATCGTTTAATTTATTGTGTTAACAGACAGATAACTTTGCTTGATAGAGTCAAACCATTGAAAACAATATGTTTCAAACCCTATGACTATGACTGCATGAATGATAAAATAAACAATCTTCCAGAGACAGTCAAATCCCAGGTATGTTTATTCACAGATGACTGCCTCATCTACAAGGAGATCAGCAGTTTTAAAGGCCACCTCACCCTGCAAGAAGATCTCAAGTCACTACAGCAATGGGTGGACAAATTGAGAAAACATTTCAATGCCTCAAAGGGTTATATACTGAGCATTGCAAGATCCACCACCCCCACCACCTACCTGTACTCCCTAAACAGCACTATACTGCAACAAGTTTCCTCAAATCCATGCCTCGGTACCAATTCGCCACCAGCCTACCATAGACTGACCACATTACTACCATCACTAAGAAATCAAATGGCTCTCTAGCATTCCTCTGGCTGAACATCAGGCTTAGTCCAATCTCCTGCCAAAGAAATGCTTACCTCGCAATGGTATGCCTTTTCCTAGAGTACTCCGCTACCATTAAGGACCCATCAGGAAATCAATATGCTGCAACGCATGCAAAGAAACGTTGATTTATTACGAAAGATTTCTGCATCACGACTCCAGGCTTTATAACTACTGAAGAAACAGGAACTTCAAAAATGACAACTCTAACTACGCCTAGGATTCTTTGACAAGATGATTGAGGGCCTAGTACCAGCAATTGATCCAAACAACCTTATCACATTGCAGAAACAAGGCCAACGCATCTGATCCATAGGAAACAAAAACATGACACAAATCTCCGTAGAAAAATATGCAAAAAACGATATATTCGGTTAATGTATTCCTAAAACATTTACAAAATTGTACCGCCACTCCTTTCCCAAAACAATTGTTGATTGGAATAAATTAGATGTTAGCATTGTTCACCAAAAATCTGCCGACAGCTTCAAGTCGTCTCTCGCAAAAGCCAGAAGTCGAGAACATCAGCACCTTGTTGCATCCCCCACCATGGTATCCATGCCAGTTTACGGATGCCAGCAACATCTAAATTCAG
This sequence comes from Melibe bucephala, assembly GCA_039654525.1. Lineage (NCBI taxonomy): Eukaryota > Metazoa > Mollusca > Gastropoda > Nudibranchia > Dendronotidae > Melibe > Melibe bucephala. The sequence goes on from JBCJKE010180677.1 coordinate 8,362, forward strand.
ATTCAAAATAAAACAAACAGTAACTTACATGTTTTGTCTTTTTCCTTTTCAGGTACCCCAGTACCCAGCTCTTGTCCCTGCGAACAAAGAGTGGCATGCAACAGATGTGAGTCAAGTCGGCTATGTTACTGAGATTGCTGGTGGAGTTGTGTGTAAAATGCCCATCCAGGTAATAAAGCCATTTTTTTTTTCATGATTGTTAAATGTAAATGTAAAGGACGGAACAAGTTTCTATGAGAAAGTAAATTCAAATGAAATTTTCATATGTCAAAGATAATAGAATGCTTTGTTGCTTTTATCTCACTGCTAAAGGGGTGTATGTATCTTGCTGTTTTATTTACATTTCAGAATGTGGAACATGAGTCTGACAGCATATCAGATGATGATGAATCAAGGTCTTCATCATCTGGGAGAGTGTCACCACCACCCATTTACAATAACCGAGTTCCCGTCACCAGTGTGCCAAGTGTAGCAAGTGTGAAAGACACAGCCATCAAAAGCAAACCAGGCCCTAGCACACTGCAGAGATTAAGGCCATTGAAAAGTGGACACTGTGTCAAACAAGGGGCTGTTGTAAGTAAAAATGATGATAATGCTCTATTCAGTGCTCATTCCTACTTCATATGGAGTCCTGCCCTAACCTTAACCTTAAAACCCTCTGTGCCAAGATGCACATAGGCTTGGACATCTTTCTTCCTGTCTTCCAATGCATTCAGTCTACAACTGCATGGCACTCAATGTTATTCAGCTTGTGTTGTATCTCATCATTTCCCCCATTTACCACCATGTGGCTTTGGGTTGGCCCATCTTCCGTCTCTCTGGTGTCCAAAAACGGGTAACAGCACAGTCTTTGTTCCTCTCCTTCCTCATTATGGCCCAATCCAGTTCCCAGGGATCACAGTTTTCTGCAGATCCATGAATTTCCGCGGTAGCAAAATTCTTGGGAATCCGTCGTCGCGGATAGTGAACTGCGAAGCGCGGAAGGCCGAGCAGACCGTAATCCATCGAGATGGCTCATGAAAAACGAAAATCGCGAAAGCAACGGAAGACGCGGGTGCGCTCTCATTTGGTTGAAGGTAAACAGGAAGTCTAAAAATGATAAAATTTCGGACGCTTTCCGGTTTCCTGTGAAAAAAATCTGCGAACCGCGATTGCACAAATGTTCTTGAGCTGTGCTTTGTGATCAACTGAGAAGACAATTCGAAGGATTCCAATTCTTATTTATTAATATTTCTAGTTTAGACCTACAAAATTGATCAAAGCGTTTCAGAATTGAAACCTGTGATGCGTAGTTGTTACATTTACAGATCTAGATAGTCTAGTTTGTTGATCTCTAGATATGGATTCTATAGATATCTAGAGATCTAGATTTAGATCTAGGCCTAAAACTAAGAACTGAGAATGTGATTGATCGAAGTGGTGAACAAGTGCTCATGACGGACATACTTTAAGCTGTGGTATGTTGATCTAAATTCTAGACTATCTAGATCTAGATTTGATAATGATAAAAGTAAAAGTAGATCTAGATCTAATTTTATTTCTATTGCGCCTTTTGCCAAGGCCTCAAAGCCCTTTGATGACAGTAACAATTAAAACTTTGGCAGATTCTAGATCTGGATCTCTAGATCTAGATATCTAGATCTAGATTCTAGAGCTAGATTAAATTAGCCTAGATTCTAAATGTTCTCTTAGATTAGGCCTAGTTCTAGATCTAGGCTACTTCATTACAATAAAAGCATATCAGTCAGAAGGCTACTTCAGAACTTCATTACAATAAAATAAAAAACATATCAGTCAGGTAGATTCTAAATCAAATTCAATTTCAATGTTTTATAACATTCTTATCACTGGATTGGATTCACGGGGGTGTTTACCCGGTCAACCATCAAAGTTCAGGGGTTGGAAGGATTTTTCACTGTGATCCCTGAGTTCCATTTTCA
>JBCJKE010180788.1:0-10300 GCA_039654525.1 Melibe bucephala
GGGGGGGGGGATAGGTTGTGTGGTGTGATTTTGATTGTGTGATGTGGTGTTTATTGTCAGTGGGGGCAGTGTGGTGTGTTATTTCTTGCCAAGGGAATTGGTGGTAAGAACGCTCTGCTTGCCTCGGGGTAGGTTGGTGGGGTAGATATTGGCATGTGGACTTCAAATAGTGTGCGGCAATGCTGTTATGTTTTGTGTGACCTTGTCATAGTGCAGTGTGACCTTGTCATAGTGCGGTGTGACCTTGTCATAGTGTAGTGTGACCTTGTCATAGTGTAGTGTGACCTTGTCATAGTGTAGTGTGACCTTGTCATAGTGTGGTGTGACTTTGTCGTAGTGTGGTGTGACCTTGTCATAGTGTAGTGTGACCTTGTCATCGTGTGGTGTGACTTTGTCATAGTGTGGTGTGACTTTATAATACTGTTCAGTTGGGGAGCAGTGAACGATTGATAATAAAGAGGTTTATAACGCAGGCACTCAATAATTGTAGATAAATTTCATTTTTCAATTGCTTGGAACTGTCATTCAGTAACTTCCACTGCATCCACCCATGCCTCCTTTGTGTATTCTTCAGCGTGCATACACCTGGCACTTTGTACAGAAGACACGAGCTCACAACAAGACTTGTCTCGGCTCAACTGTAACTTTGACTCGGGGACTACTTGTGGCTGGCTGGACGATCAATGGGACTCGGGACTGCCATGGGGGTTCCAACGTGACGGTTCGCTTCCCTCGTCGGATCACACGACTGGTACCGGTTTTGGTAGCTATGCGTTTGTCTCGAGTAGGGGTCCACGGAATTCCCCAAACGAAGCAAAGCTGGTGAGTCCCAAGACGGAGATCCCTGCCTCAGGAATGTGCCTGGAGTTCTGGTACTTCATGCACGACGACAGATCGGGGCGGTTAGAAGTCGCCTTGCACGCGGGTAATTCCTCTAACGGAACCGAGCGGTTACTGTGGACGAGACAAGGCAGTCAGGGCCCTGACTGGAGACACGCCCAAGTGAAATTGACCTTGGCGCATGCGTCACAGAAAGTAGTTTCTGTCACGATTACAGCTACCAACGGCTCTGAGGGTGTCGAGGTCGCCCTTGATGACGTTAGTATGAGTTACGGGCCTTGCCTCTCAGCGTACAGCTGTGACTTTGACTTTGGTGCCAATACATGTGGTTACACTCAGTGGCGGGAGGGCGACTTTGAATGGAGATTAGTCCAAGTCGTAAATGTAGATGGTATGACTGGTGAGGTTGATTATAATGACGATTTAGCTTGTGATAACACATCATCGGAATGGTTCAATGAAACCGAGTGTACCAATTTAACTCGTAAAGAAAATGTGAATTTCATTAAAGATAGAGTGGAAAGTGTAAGACTTGAATTGGACCCCGCTCTTGGTCAAATCGGCAATCGGTATCTAAAAATAGACGCGCAAGGTGATTCCCAGATGAAAAGCGAGAATGGAGGCGAGGTGGTATTGATGTCACCATGGCTAACTATTAACAAACCAATCTGTATTCGATTCTGGTACAATGTCGGAGGTCAAGGCTCATTAACGGTCGCAGTCAGGTCTGAAATGAACCGTACCCGTACAGTGATGGCGTACGAGGGAGAAGGCTTCGGCGGTTGGCGACTGGCAGAAATTAGCGTTTGGGAAGAGGCGCACTATAGACTTGATTTCCGGGCTTATAGCTACTCGAGTGAGTATCGAGTACCAGTATCGATCGACAGCATCGACGTAAAATCCGGAAACTGTCATGACGTCTCTGCGTCATGTGACTTTGAGGACGACATGTGCTCCTGGCAGAACGACGCAGATGGACAAGAAGCACTTCCCTGGATTCGAGCAATGGGAAGAGGAAAACAGCCATCACTTGGGCACGTGTCAATGGACCACACGTTGGGTTCACGGTATGGCAAGTACCTCCTATTAAACGGAAGTGCTGCGACGGATGGGAAGCAAAGTGGCAGGATTAGCTCCCCTTCCATACTCGCCAACTCGCCGTACTGCTTGGAGTTTTGGTACATCATCGTTGGAAGCAATGCGACGTTACACGTTATGCAGGAAAGCGAGCAGGGTTATCTCCCCTTACGAAGCCTCCAGGGTCCTCAGGCGCCATTTTGGAAGTCCTTCTTGATCACTGTACAAAATTCCAGTTCGAAACTTTTGATCGAAGGAGTCATAGGTCTCCCGCGTCAGGATATGTATATTCTTCTCGACGATCTGTCTTTGCGAAATGGAACTTGCGAGTCGTTGGAAACTAGCAATGTGAGCAAACGCCGACACGGTTCTTTCCAATGCGGCAGGGAGGACAACGTTGAAGTTTCTCGTTCAGAAGTTTGCGATTTCCATAACGACTGCCCTGACGGAGAAGAAGAGAAGGCGTGCGGATACGCCTGTACATTCGAACTCGATGATTGCCAGTGGACCTCAGCTAGCAACAAGAAGGAAAATTGGAACCGGACGAGTAGAACTGATCTCCCGGGTACTTTAGGGGCTAAAGTGGATCACACAACTGGAAGGAGGGACGGTCGATTTTTGTATCTGTTGGATATGAGTAGCATCTTACACGTGTTAGTGACCAATATAACTTCTCCAGCACTCCGAAGGTCCAGTTCCACTTGTGAGCTGAGCTTCTACGTCAATCCGTTGTATTCCGACAACTGGAAGATAAGCGCATACAAAATTACGGCTAGCAGAAGAGCGAGGGTGTTTTCTGTGTCAACGCTAGTAAAAAACGTTTGGCAGAAATTGACTGCTCCGATCGGATTATCTCTTGAGCCTTTTCGAGTACAATTAGTTATCGAGAGGATCTCTCAGTACATTTCCTGCATCGCCCTTGACGATATATCCTTCGACAACTGCGATTTTCCACAAGCAGATTATGACGCGTCACGTGCGAATGACTCGGTTTTTGAATGTCAGGACAGGGCTGCCATTAATAGCAGCAGGGTGTGTGACTTTGTCGGGGACTGCCGAGACAGTTCGGATGAGACCGACCAGGCGTGCTCCAATTACACCCGATGTGACTTTGAGAAGGACATGTGTGGGTGGACTCAGGAGAAGACTCAGGACGATTTCGATTGGCTAAGACAACGCCCTGCTATTTCAGCCGGCCGAGAGACGGGACCTGATGCGGACCATACGACCGATTCGCCGTACGGTTTCGTGCTTCAAATGACTCATCCGTTTCGTCTACCCGGTGACAGAGCATGGATTTTGAGTCCGGTTCTAGAGGCGACCACTGGCTGCAGTATGGCTTTCCACGTTTACCTGTACGGGGAGAATGTTAACAGATTCAACGCCTACACGAGGACCGCAGTCGGGGGGCCGTTAACTCAGCACTTGTCAACAAAGGGCGAAATAGGCCAGGTATGGATTTTTAAAGCCATCTCCTTTTCAAGCCCAAAGCCATTCCAGATCGTTATAGAAGGAATCAAAGGTTACGAGATGCTAGGAGAAATAGCAATTGACGATATTTCCTTGTCGCCACAGTGCACCCTTCACAACGGCAGCTTGCCCCAAGAAGCGCCCTCCCCGACACCCAAGCCACGGAAACCTTGTCCGTCTGCAAACGAATGGAAGTGTCGGAACTCCAGCTTGTGTATCTACCGGTTCCAGGTTTGCGACTTTACGCCTCAGTGCCTGGACCAATCAGACGAAGACGATTGTGGGAACTGCGATTTCGAGTCTTCGACTTGCGGTTGGACGGACGTCACGCGGGGAAGTGTGGTGTGGGACCGCTTCGATTCTTCCAGCATTTCCGGCCGGCGCAAGAAGTACAGCCTGAGGCCTTACGTAGATCACACCCACAACGCGCGAGGCGCCGGATGGTACATGGCGGTCAGAGACACCGGAAGTGGCTACACCCGCGTCAGCTCGTTGATATCACCAGTGTTGGGACAAACCACGCCTTCCTGCACGATTACTTTTTACTATTGGTCGACACGGGGAGGCGGAATTGTGCTCTACGTCATCAATCGCAACACCACCAACTTGGAATACCCAACAGACGAAATGCGCCCTTTGTGGGGATCCAATCGGATGTACGGACGTGACATCCAATGGGCTAAAGCAAGTGTTAACATTGGCAGTCTAGCCGGCGGGTTTCGCCTCTTGTTTAGTCACCCTAGAATCGTCCACCTGCCTGAAATTGCATTCGCTCTCGACGACATCTCTTTCAGCCCGTCGTGTGGAGTGGACGAGGCCTTGACCCCGTGTCAACCTGAAGAGTTCCGGTGCTACTCGTCCACACAGTGCCTGCCTGAGCATGACAAGTGCGATTTCGTGAAAGATTGCCCCGAAGGAGAAGACGAGGTGGGCTGCGACGATGACTATAAAATGTCTGACTTCCGGTACACCAAAGATTGGTTCTTGAACGACCGCTCCAGTGATTTCAAGTGGAAACGGTGGAATGGGCACGTCCACACGAAGGAGAGTAGGCCGAGATGGGATGTGGACGAGGAGTCCTGGGCCGGTAGGTATCTATACATGTCCGCTTCTGGTTCTGTGACTGCAGCTAAGAAGAGGGTGGAGAAGTCGAGGATAAGGAGCTACGTGTTGCTCCCCAACCGCCGGGGGGACTGCTTCATGAGGCTTTTCTACCAGTCAGCCGGCGACAAAAGCGGCAAAGTTCAAATCTATACAACGTCAACGAGGAAAGGCCCACGCAACGTCCTATGGACTATGCCTGACGTAAAAGTCAGCAAATGGAAGAAAGTAGTCCTCAGACTGAAATCCAACACGGTGTTTCGTGTGTTCATAGAAGGGACGCGTAGGAGAAAGTACAGGGGTGGAGTCGCAATAGACGCCGTCTCCTTTAACCGGTATTGCTACTTTTTAGACTATACCGACCCTCTGCCGCGTAGAAGGAAACCAGCTATACGGCAACGCTGCAAACCGGGCGAATTTTCGTGCAACTCTACGTGCGTTAGACTGTCGCAGTGTTGGACTGGGATCCGCTGTGCTGGAAAGGCCGAAACCAAACACTGCCCTACATCATGCGACTTTGAAGATGGTATGTGCGGATGGGGCCAAGAAAGGCAACGTGGAACAAAATCTGCACCGTGGAAAATTGACCCGATTTCGAACGTCGCTATCGGGGACTCGGAACCAAACGGCCCAACCAATAAAGTTCTCGTTGCTGGACCTTCACGCAAAGGCTTCAAATACTTGCTTATCTCCCCTGTTTTCCAAAAGGTTTCCAGGACATGTACGTTTTCCCTGACGTATTTCTATCGCGGAAGGCTGTCCGTGTTTTCGATAGACAGGCGGATGGCAGGATACGACCAGCCTCTCTACTTTAGATCCAATCTGAAAACGCCCAGAAGCAAAAGTAGCCAGTGGAACAGTGTGCTCGTATCGATACCACCATGCTCACAAGACTTCCAAATTGCTATCCGACTCAATATGAAGAACAAAGACAACAGCTCGTTGTTCGTAATCGAGAACTTCAACTTTGATCGTTGCGAGCTTCAACCCACGCCAGATCGATGCACTTCCGACCAGTTCAGGTGTGCAGACGGCACGTGTATATCCACGGATCAGTTATGCGATCTGGAACAGGACTGCTGTGACGGATCGGACGAAGACGTCAAAGAGTGTTTGGATTACAAGAAATTCACGTTTGAATCGGGAATGCAGGGTTGGAAAAACCGCGTTGGTATGTATGGGAAATCGTTCATGACTTTCGTAGTGTCACTTTTAAGACTGCCTTTCATTGGCCAAACTATGACTTCTTCTTCATGTACCAGGTCTGAAAGAGACATCGGTGATCATGGCACGCCATTTACTTATATCTTCAGACAATCTCAAAAGGCTCATATTGTTTTCATTACTCTTAGTTTTATTAGTCATTCAGTAATTTAAGCTTTGTAAATATTTTATTCTTTGTCGACCTCGACTCCTTTTCCCTTAAATTTTCCCACTAAGAGCCAAATGTTCAAGATCTATGACTACATTATAATATTGATGTCAGGATTCTTGTTGTTTCGACTGTCAAAACCACTTCCTTTTTTACTTTGCTTTTGTGCCATGATAGTGTTACTATTGCTGGTGCGTGGTGTGAATTATTATTACAGAGGACATTGCATTGCGAAAGATTTGCCATTTTTGGAAATAGATATTATATTATATATTTCATACTGTCTTATAGTATCGTTCAATGTCTCATCTTACTTTACGTTATCTTGTATTATCTTTCCCTGTCTATTATTATCATATATCATCGTATCACATCTTATCTTATCTTTTTTCTAATCTTATCTAGGCACCAGGTATACGTGGAGTGTGAAATATGGAGAGCACGAACGTCCGTCCGCAGATCACACACGGTACTCGCTTATCGGCAGGTACTTGAGCACCACGAAACGTCCCGGGACAGAGGACAAAACCTTGATGCTCTTCAACATGCCGGCCGTAGATGGCGTCTGTCAGGTCGTCTTCTGGTACCTGATTCAGTGCGCTAAGCAAAGGGTGTGTGTTATCATCGTACGCCCGAAATCGTTTGACGGACATTGGGGACCTGCGCAGACGTTCTCGAACCAGACGACTTCAAACTTGTGGATGAAGGCAACAGTCTTTGTCGCCATGAATAAACCGTATTGGCTCGTCATCGAAGGACGTTTGGATAAACACAAATTAAGCACCTTAAACGTAGATGACATCATTTTCAGCCCCGGTTGTCACCGAGGTCGCGCGCGAACATCGGAACCGCTAGGAGCCGGTCTTGTGCTAGCGCCACAGTCAGCAGGAACTACCGGTGTTGGAAAAATCGTTGGGCTCTCCACTTCCGGCCAATGCCCTGCGACGCACTTCCTGTGCGAGGAATGTGACGTCTGCCTTGATGTGCCCCACGTGTGTGATGGAAAGGAAGACTGCCTGTGTGGCTCGGATGAACTCACCTCTCTGTGCCGACACTTCGTCTTCGTCGATTTCGAGAACAATGAAATGTTTCAACGGAGCTTCGAGAAAGTCAAGGGAGAAAACAATATAAAATGGGGGCTATGGAACAATTCTCTCCCTTTGCCCGAAAGTCTCGGTAACGTGAGCCAGTCGCTGCAGCTAAGCAGGAATCGCTTCATGCTAGTTGAGGGAGAGGAGGGCATGACAGATTCTGCAGCTCTCGTCTTCTTGTATCGGCCCTTTTTCACGACCAGGGGCCGATGTCAGGTCAGTGGGAGATTTTCATCATTGTCAACACCGTTTATAATCGTCACCATTGTTATCATTGTTATCATCCTCATCATCAGCAGCAGCATCCTCATCATTATCATCATCATAATCATTATCATCATTATCATCATCATCATCATCATCGTCATCATTATCCTCATCATCGTCATCATCATCATCATCATCATCATCATCATTATCATCACCATCGTTATCCTCCTCCTCCTCATCATCATCATCATCAAAATATCTTCATCATCATTATAATTATTATTATTATTATTATTAATATTATTACTATTATTATTATTATCATTATTGGCATCACATTAATGGCATCGGCATTATTGTTGTCGTCGTCAACACCACCACCACCATCACCACCACCATCTAGGCAAAACAAATATTGCTGTTCACTGGATGGCAACCGCTCATCTACAACTTTAAATGAGCAACATTGCCACTATAGGCAGCGCTCCCTATATAATAATATGTAATGTTCGTGTGTATATCCACCCCCCTTCTATCTTCAGATTCGAGTCCATGCCATTATCCCGAGCCCAATTCAAGCCGTGACATTGAGCTACAGAGCACCCTTGTCAGGAGATGAAGGTCAACTGTTGGACACGACTGGACCCAGAGTCCATGGACTGTTGTGGCAGCCACTAATCGCATCAGTGTCCAGCGATCGCCCATTCCAGTTGGTCATAAAGGCATTCCCGGGAAGGGCAGGTGGCGCAGTGGCGATCGATGACGTCATTGTAGGCCCCGGATGTATATAACACGAATGAAACGACACATTATTTAAATCGATATCGGACACATTGCATGCGACATTTTTAGTAAGCCCCAATGAGAATAGTATAATACAAATATTAATGGAGGAATTTGATAAAAAAAAACAACGTATATTCATATTTGGACGTTCTGAGACTTCAGCCCAGAAACAGTAGCGCCAGCGGCTTTGTTAATTAAAGGGGGTCGCTCTTACTATCAAGCCATTCATCTAACTTGAGGCACCTCATGTTCAACTCTTGAAGACACCCCGTGTTCAACTCCTGAAGACATCCCATGTTCAGCTACTGAGGACATCGTGTGTTCAGCTCCTGAGGACATCTCGTGTTCAACTCCTGAAGGCATAACGTGTTCAACTTTTTAAGACATCCCGTGTCCAACTCTTCGAGAGATCCTGTGTTCAACTCCTGAATTTGAACGTACAGAGGTTTTAGACCAAGAACGATAATAGGTATTACACCAGAGTGTATCTACATCTGGGTTTTTTCCCTTTATATTTTAACCATTTTATCATAATATGCATTCTCATTGAGGCTTATTAAAAAGTGTGTCAGATTCAGCGTGAAGCTTGTATCCATCATAAGTATGAGTAAAATTAAACAGCATGAAAGCGCATCAAGGTTGTCTTCAAAATGTCTAAGACAAATAAGACTGTATTATAACACAGTGAGATTGCTCTCCACGTGCGTAAGGCAACTTAGACTGTATTTTAACACAATGAGGCTGCATTCCTTATGCGTAAGGCAAATTAGACTCTTAAAACACAATGAGGTTTTATTCCTTATGTGTAAGGCAAATTAGATTGTTACAACACAATGAGGTTGTATTCCTTATGCGTAAGGCAAATTAGACTGTTACAACACAATGACGTTTTAGGCCAGATACGTAAGGCAAATAAGATTGTTAAAACACATTGAGGTTGTATTCCTTATGCGTAAGGCAAATTAGACTGTTAAAACACAATAAGGTTGTATTCCATATGCGTAAGGCAAATTAGACTACTATAACAGGGTGAGGCTGTATTCCACAAGCGTAAGGCAAATTGGACAAAGTAAAAACATAAAGGAATTCTAAATAGACAGGATAAAGACAAAAAGATGCTCCATCCCAAAAGCATAAAGCAAATAAATTAGACTGAATACAAAACAATACGAGAGACCAATCGACAAATTTGATGTAGACTAGGCTTTATGAAAACACGATAAGAAACTTCTTATAGTGCAACATCAAACCATGCATATGAAAGAGCAGTAATGTATGTTTCAAGAAATATTTGTAAGCAAAAATATATGATTTTTATAAGTCCCTTTTTTGTGTGCGCTGTGTCACTTTCATTGCATTTTATTCTGTTTGGTATTTGTTTTGTTTGTTTGGGTTTCTTTTGTTGTTTGTTTGTGTGTCGGTTTGTTGTTTCCTTTTGCTTTGTATTGTTATGCTTTTTGTTCTTTTTGTTATTTTTGTTGTGGTTTTGTTGTTGTTGTTGTTGTTGTTGTTGTTGTTATTGCCGTTGCTGTCTGTTGCTATTGTTGTTGTTGTTGTTGTTGTTGTTGTGGTTGATATTGTTATTATTGTTGTTGTTGTCGTGTTATTGTCCTTTTTGTTGTGATTTTGTTTTTGTTTTGTTTGTTTTTGCTTTTTTTTAGTTTTTAGTTTTTTGTTTGGGGTTCTTTGTCTGATTTTCTTTACTTGCTTTTTGAGCATTTTTGTTTTGTTGTTGTTGTTGTTGTTGTTGTTGTTATTCTTATTATTGCTTTGTTTTGTTTTATTTTGTTTTGTTTGTTTTCCTTCTTGTCAGATCTTTTGTTCTTTGATTCTATCTTTTCGTTCGGTTTTTGTTTTGTTGCTGTTGTTGTTGCTGTTGTTGTTGTCCTTGTTGTTGTTTTGCTGCTGTTGTTGTTGTTGTTGTTGTTGTTGTTGTTGTTGTTGTTAGGAGGATGGTTTGTTTTGTTTTTTGGTGTTTGTTTTGGGTTTGTTGTTTGTTGTTTGGCTTCTTGGGTTTTTTTTAGGTTTTTTTTTTATTTTGTTTTGTGTTTTTTTTTTTGCTTTTGTTTTATCTTACTTTGTTTTGTTTCTTTTGTTTTGATTTTTTGTGATATGTTAGTTGTTTTTGTTTCGATTGTTTTTTTTATTGCTTATTTTTTTCTCTTCTTGTGATGGAAGGAGATGTTTTTGACTTTTCTTAATTTCGATGTTGTTTCGTTTATTTCTTGTTGGCTGGTTTTTTTTTTTTCGTTTTCCTTTAGTTATTTCATTTGCGGGAAGGTATAGGGTAGGCGTGTGTGTGTGTGTGAGTGTGTGTGTATTTGTGTGTGTGTTTGTGTGTGTGAGTGTTTGT
>JBCJKE010180899.1:6619-17197 GCA_039654525.1 Melibe bucephala
TTTATCCTTTCTTGTCCGTGTTTGACCTCATCCTCATGGTTTATCCTTTCTTGTCCGTGTTTGGCCTCAACCTCAACCTCATGGTTTATCCTTTCTTGTCCATGATTGGCCTCAACCTCATGGTTTATCTTTTCTTGTCCGTGTTTGACCTCATCCTCATGGATTATCCTTTCTCGTCCGTGTTTGGTCTCAACCTCAACCTCATGGTTTATCCTTTCTTGTCCATGATTGGCATCAACTTCATGGTTTAATCTTTCTTGTCCTTGTTTGGTCTCAACCTCAACCTCATGGTTTATCCTTTCTTGTCCGTCTTTGGCCTCAACCCCGTGGTCGTTTATCCTTTCTTGTCCGTGTTTGGCCTCAACCCCATGGTTTATCCTTTCTCGTCTGTCTTTGGCCTCAACCCCGTGGTCGTTTATCCTTTCTTGTCCAAGTCTGGCAACCGTCACACTAACGTCCAATTTCTTCTCATGTTTCTGTTTAGCGCTAATTGCGTAATTCCCTATTCTCACATGTTCCTGTCTGACACTTATGGCATTGACAGTTCTTTCTCTTAATTCCGCTATGCCACTACTTGCACTATCGTTTCTCTTCACTAATTTCTGGTCGATTTTATCGCTTCCTCTACCCATCTCAACGTTTCCTGCGGACACCTCTTGTTTCGTTTCTGTGCTTGTTCCTTCGTCCAGCTGTAGCTCACGGTCAGAAGAGGATATAACAGCCCCTGTCGTTCTTTCCTCGCAATCGGAATTCGTTACCTTGAAAACCTTCTTCTCATGCTTTGTTTTGGTAGCGACCTCCTTGCACATATTCTCCATGGGTCCTTCTATGCCACTGTTAACAGCCAACGCTGTGGCCTCAACCACATCGATGCCTCCTATCTGGCGCTCAATGTTAGCTTCAGATTCCAGATTGTCATTCGTTCTATAATCCATCCCACTTGTGCGTTGCTCCGATTTTCTCTTTACTTCATCAATCTGTGTCTCGTGGTCGACAGTGACACCTTTTTCTTTGGCCTCAATCCCGCTCTCCAATCTTTTCCATTGGTCTTGCTTGCTGACCTCTTTATCAACATTCTTTTTTTCATATTCCTGCCTACAGGTGTCAATTATTATATCTTCTAGTTTCTTCTGCTGCGTCCTTATGTTCTGCTTATCGTTAGTTCTGTCTGTATGAGTACCAATCCTGTCATTGATTACGGAATCCACTCTTGTCTCACGCGCCGCATCCAAATTCACTGTATTTGCCATTTCGGTACGGTCTATTCCTTTGTTATGTACATCTTCCACAGCTATTAAATTGCCCTTCCGCCCCTCTTTCAGTTTAGCCCTCCGTGTAAGTTCCATTTCTTCATCACAGTAGTCGTGTTTGACTTTCGTAACAAAGTTGGGTATCCTTCCATATTCTTTCTTTCCTTTCATCACAGCAACCGTCGCTATTCCATATTCTCGTTTGAAACAAAGTAAATCGCTCACCCTTTTGCTATGATCGGCCCTAGTAACTAAAACATCTTTTTTCGTTTCACTTTTCTCTGAGGCATCCGTCATATCAACCACTATTCTCTCGAGAACATTTTTCCTTTTGGCATTTGTTACACTCACTAAGGGATATTTTTGTTCATCCGTGTCTTTGCTATTTGTAACACTCACTATAAGTTTCTTTTGTTCATCCTTGTCTTTGCTGTTTGTCACATCCATATGAAATTCTTCTTTCCCATCAATGTCTTTGTTATTTGTCGCACACGCTGTAAGTTTCTCTTGTTCATCTGTGTCTTCGATATTTCTTACAGCCATATTTAACTCCTCTTGTTTATCAATGTCTTCGGTGTTTCTTACATCTACATTAAACTTCTCATGTTTAACAATGTCTTTGGTATTTGTTACATCTACATTAAACTTCTCATGTTTAACAATGTCTTTGGTATTTGTTACATCAACATTATTCACTTTATCAACGTCTTTGGTATCGGTTACATCTACATTAAACTTCTCTTGTTTATCAATGTCTTTGGTATTTGTTACATCCATATTTAACTTCTCTTGTTCATGAGAGTCTATGATATTGACCACACTCTCTCTATATTTCTCTTGTTCGTGTCTATCTTTAGCTTTCGTTCCACTCATTTCAGAATGTTCTGATTCACCTTTGTCGTTGGTATTCGTTACATTCTCTTTGGGCTTGTCTTGTTTATGGGAGTATTTGGTACTTAATTCATCGAGCGTGAGTTTCTCGTGTTCCTGTTTGTTTTTGATTAAAGTTCCATCGACTCTATGGTTCCCCAATATGCGTTTGCCGTTGGTGTCTGTTACATCGAACTTGAGTTTTTCTTTAATCCGTTTGTCTCTGGTGGTCGTAGCACCGTTCACCTCTCTTTGATAATCCTCTTTCTCCTTTGAATCGCTCAAATCGATTTTGTCTGCGTCGTTTTCCACCTCGATCAGTTCCTTCTCGGTTTCACCTATATCTTTGGCATTGGACAAATTGGGCTTTAATTTCTTAACTTCATTTTGGTCTACGATAAATGTTGAATAGCCTGTCAAATTTCCGCATTTATGTTTGTCTTTGGTATTCTTTACATCGACTGGCTCCTTTGCATGATCTTTTTTATCTTCATTTTTCTCCTCATTGATGTTCGTTGCGTGGACCAACTCCTTTTCTTGATCGTCATTCTCTTTGTTATTCGTTATTAATGCCGATTCCTTTTCCTGGTCATCATCCTCTTTGGCAATCTTTTCATCGATCCATTCATTTTCCTGATTCTCATTCTCTTTGGCAATCGTTTCGTTGAACCATTCCTTTCCATCGTCCTCTTTCTCTTCTGAAGTTGTTACATTTAGCGATTCCGCTTCATGGTCCTCTTTCCCTTTGATTTTTGTTACACCGATAAATGCTTTTCCATGATCCTCTTCCTCTTTAGCATTCCTTACAACTACCTGTAGTTTCCTTTGTTCATCTTTGTCTTTAGTATTCGTCACATCGACATTTATCTTAGGCTTCTCTTTGTTCCTTTTCACTTCGGCATTTGTTTCGTCAAATGATCGTTTTCCACCATCAGCAATCGTTTCATCGAACTTTAGTTTCTCATGTTCATGTTTGACCCTACTATTCGTAACATAGATCTTCTGCACCTCTCTTTGATATGTGTCCTTGGTGTTCGTTGCACCAATCATTACTTTCTCAAGTTCATAATTGTCTGTTTTTGTTATTTTATCCACAATTAGTTTATCTTCTTCATGTGCGCCTTTGGTGTTCGTGACAGTATTAGCTTCGTTCGCTCTCCTTTGTTCGTGTTTCTCCGTGGTATTTGCCACTTTGAACACTTCTTTCCCGCATTCTCGTGTGGCCATAGTAGCAAAGGCAATTTTCTCACAATGTTCATAGCCTTGTTTCTCTTCATCTTTCTTTATAACATTCATTGCTTCTTTCTTCAATTTATGGCCCAGTTTGGCCGCTGTCTCACTGTCACTTTCCATCTGATAACCATTGGAAACATTGATACATTCTTTCGTGGATTCTTGTACTTGTTCCTGTTCGGCCTTTGATGTTTTGATGGGCTCGGTTTTGAATGCACGTCCTTGTTGGCGACATGATTCATCGACTGCTTCATTCTCTACTTCATGTTTTTGATTGACTCTCGATACGTTAAGAGTTTCTGCCTTAAATCCCTGTTCCTGTTTGGACCTTGCTGCATTGATCAAATACGCCGATGTTACCTTCATTTCATCGACTGTTTCTTTCTTGAACTCCTGTCCCTGTTCATGTTTGGCACTTCCCTTTGTTTGATTATGTCCCTTTTCCTCTCCGGCATGAATATTGACATCGATCGTTCTTTTGTCTCCCTCATACTTCTGATGAGAACATTTAGGGGCGAGAGTCCTTTTTATATCAGTATGTTCGAAACTCGCTCCATCTCTCATTCTTCTATCATATTCTTCCTCCGCATTTGTGATACCGTACATTCTCGTTTTATCTTCACCGCTGGCACCCTTTACATTGGCCACGGACTTCCTATTTTGTAATCCGGTATCGTCCCTTTCTTCCTCAGCATTCTCCATTCTGGCCTTCTTCAAACCTTGCATTTTCTTGATATGCTCCTGTTTTACATTTACGAGATCAGCAACCTCTCTCTCGTATTCCTCTTTTAATTTGTTTTTAACAATAGACGATATCGTGCTCGATACCACGTCGGAAACCTCTAATTTACTCATTCTGTCGACTATGCTCAACTCCTGTTCCTTTTCCGAAATGGCTATAATATCGTTACTTCTCTCAACTTCCGGTGTTCTCTTCACCACGCCTTCCTCTCCTTGCTCGCCGTCCATGACAAGCCGTGCATTTTTAGCATCCGCTCTTCTGTCATATTCCTCTGTGGCATTCTTCCCCCCGTCGATTCTCGTTTCAGGCTTCGTTTGAACGATTGCATCACAATCTAAAACTTTACAATGTTTTTCTACATCCCGCGCTGCTTCCTCCATTTCTAGTCCTCTCTTGGGATTATTATTTTCTGTTGTCCATATTCTGTCGTCAAATATTGGCACATATTCCTGCTTGACACTTGCTATCATTTCATTCATTCTTTTCAAATATTTCTGGTAACTGATTACCGCATTTTCCATATGTTTTTCATTTCCTTCTGTTGTACCCAAGGACTCGTCCATTCTCTCCCTGTCATCCTCCCTTGAACTCACTACACCATCCCTTCTGTTCTCGTCCTCTTCTTTTGTGTTCATTACATAGTCTACATAGTCTCCATTCTCTTCCTTGGTTGCCTTGCTGAAATCCATTGCATCGTCACTTCTCTCCCAGTTTCCTTCTTTAGAAATATTTGCACCATGTACGTTTTTCACGTTTTCTTTTGAGCTTATTGAACTTAGTTTTCCGTCATCCTCATCTGAACTCATGACACATTTCACTGTTTGAAAGATCGCTACATCGAGGAAACTTTTTTTCCCTTCGTGTTCCTCTCTCATTACACAGTCCATTGGTTTTTTGCCCTCCTCCTTCGACCTCGTTGTGCACTCCTTTCTTTCTTCGTCTTCCCCCAAACTCCATTCATCGACCATTCTCGCCCCGACGGTTTTCAAAATCATTATATCATCCGTCCGACTCTTGTCCTCTCCTCCCCCTCCTCCTCCTCCTCCACCACCACCTCCTCCTCCTCCTCCTTTTAATCGTGTTCCATGTTCCGTTCTCCTCCCCTCTTCTCCATTTAAACTCATCTTGTTGTCCATTCTTTTCTCATCCCTTTCTCTGGTGTATGTTATACAAGCACTATTTTCACAAGTGACGCCTTCCGCACTGTTCTTCTGATTTTTCTTGGGATCAGTCACATCCTTTATAGATTTCTGATCATCCTCTCTGGTAGTCGCTACACCAAACGTTTGCTCCCCTCTAGACCTGGTCGTTATCACGGCACAGTCCTTCCTCGGCTCGTGACATGCCACATCCTTCTTGACTTCGCTCGGCCTTTCGTCGGTTACAACTTCGGTCCTTATGGTATATTTAGTTACAGATCTTATTCCTCCTACGAGTTTCTTTTTCGTCCTCATCGCGTTGACCAATTGTGTGCGATGTACAATGACTGTATCCTCTTTTCTTTCTAACGGTTTCTCTTTAGCAATCATTTCGCTGCTCGCGTTTCCTCCACTCCCCCTTTCGGCGTCCATGACGCCAACGGTGATTTTACAGAAGTCTTGCTCGTGACTCGCAGCGTTGTCAGACAACGAACCGCTCATTATTGTGCCTCCACTTCTTTCCTTATCGTTCTCTTTGCTGCCGTCCAGGCGTCTCGCTTCATGAACTTCCTGCACTTTGGGTTCTAAATACTTTTCGTCTTCATTTTTGGAATATGTCGATGAAATGGGCCTAGTCTCTCCAGACTGTGGGATATTCCTGGACGTATCAGTTCCATTCAATATCTGTTCAAGTCCTGATTTCTGCATTATCAAACTGTCTCCAAATCCACCCTCTATATTTATGGGAACAAAGACAGCCGTTTTATCTTGACAAGATTCACTTTGTAAGTTCAGAGAAGTTGAAGATGAATTATCGAAGCAACAGTTAGCCAGCTCCAACGTCTTTAGGAAGGTATCAATATGAGACGAGTTACGGGGAACGAGGTGTAAACTCTGGTCGATTTGCTGGATGTTCGGTGCATGAAAGGAAGGCTTCTGTGTGCTTTCCATAAACGATTTTGATATATTCTTCAGAGTCCTGTCTTCCGCCCGAACATCATTCTGGGACTGTGGCTCAAACTGATCTCCAGCGGCAATATTTTTACGTTTCGGAACTAATCTACGTCTTAACATAATAGATCCTTTGTTGTCTTCTCTTCTCGGAGAAATTGACTGGCGTTTATCAGCCGTTATTTTTTGCCTTTGTTGATAAGCTGTTTGTAACAGCTCCCATTGCCTTTTACTTTCTGAAGAACCATTCATTTTGGCACTCCCTTTTCTGTCGAGTAGAGATTCCTTATTTACTCGTTGTGTTTTCTGTTTCGGTGTGATTTGTTGTACTGACCGGCAGGCTCTGAGATTAATAGCCCTTTTATTATTTTCTTTGTCGTTGAGTCGTTGCAAAACTTCACTGCCTCGTGAAAGGTTTTTGAATTTACTTGAATTGCCAGAGCTGTCGCCTTGAGCCTTTGTGCGATTGTCATTGACGCCATGCATGGGTTCCTTGTTCTTTTGACATCCTTCCTCGGACTGCGACTGGAGATGTTTTCGTATAGCGTTTGTGTCCTTGCATGACTTTAAAAAGTTTAACGGGACTTTCCCTACGAGGTGTTTTGACGTATACGTTGGATTGGTATCGGGCTCTTTCTGTTTCATTCTTTTGCTGTCTTGCCCTGTCGTGGGGTTTCTCTCCAGCGGAGAGACACATGCAGGGGGTTTGGTGCTGTGTCTCCACATATTTTGTCCTGAACTTATGGTGTAACGACTTTTGTTCAGACGATATTTGGAGGGTGCCTTTCTTGCCGAATGTTTTACAATAAAGGTGGTATTCGTTTCTTGTCCAATGGACTTTCTAGCACTGCTATGGTCTGAGTCTGATTTTAGGCTGAGTTTCTCTCCATCAAATATTTCTAAATTTCTCTTAGAAAGCATATTAGCGGACATGTTCCAATAGGCACTACTACTGCCAATTTTAAATCTGCTGCAGTCTGTTTTCGAGGTGTCATAGCGAATACTCGAAGTAGCAGCCTGATGCGAAATGCTGCTCGAACATTGGTTGAGTGGAATAGCTTTACTTGCATTACCCTCGCTTGTACACTCAGTATGGGGAAAGGTCTTCCAGTCGATACTAAAACAATTGTACTGGTTAAATCGCTCTTTCCCGGGACATTCTCTGGGTAAAGATCCAAGAGTTGCCCCGATACATGGTGTGGGATGTTTCGACGAACATTGTCGGAATTTAGGACTGTTGTTTAAATATTGGTTTCCCACTGAGTCATGCTTCAAAGGAGCGTTTGTTACAATGGAAAGATATGAATTAGACCATGACGAAGTGACCTTGCTATTAACGCTGGGATTCCCTGGTGGGGCAGATATAACCAGTTTTCTACTCGACGTGTTCTGGCCAGTTCTGGTCAGGAACACGTCCTGTTCTTCGTCTGTCTTATGAGATAGCCGTGGACTACTCAAATTGTCAGAATATTTTGCACTGCGTTTTCCCTGGAGAGATTTTCTGTGGCGTTTGGGCCTATCGACTCTATTCTCCACGAACACCATTTGTTGTTGGGCACGGGGTCGCTCGAGATTCGTGTCCCCTTCTCCTCGACATGAAAAGATTGAATCGCCTTGCTTTGGCTGATGTTGGAAGGACAGTGGCATAAGCCCTATCTCATGCGCCCGGGGTTTAGGAATTTCTTCCTCGAAGCCTAACACGAAAGTTACATTGGATTCATGGGAAGCAAGTCTACGAATTACTGTGAAAGCTTCTTTCCCCGTCTGATCGACGCGACTGAACGATCTCTCCTTTGTGCCGTCGACTAGACACTCCGAAGTCGACCATTGCGAGGTGTTGTCGACTAAACACTCCGAAGACGACCATTGCGAGGTACTCGAAGGGAGTTTGCTAGGACATGCATTACCTTCAAGCGAGCGATCTACCCCAGTGTCACCTTGGCCGTGCATGAAGTGATGAACGAGTTGAACTGCATTTTGAGATCGAACGTTTTTACCTAAGATGTCTAACAACATTTCGTCTTTGGTTTCCTCTCTGCGAACGTCTTTCAAAATGCGCTGACACGGGCCTGGCTGGTCATTCAGTCCTATCCTTCTCCTATCACTCAACCTTGTGTGTTTATCAAATTGTCGGACTGTGGATGCCACCTGAGGCGACGACAGTATCGCCTTTTTAGTAAGCCTTCGACCATCGCCTCTTTTCTGAAAAGAGTACAATTTTTTCTTTCGAGGCGAGGGAACCAATTGCCTCATATCGACGCTTATTAGCTGTTTAGACGCCATGCATTCCGTTAAGTTGCTTATGGGTAGAATAGATACCAGGCTCCGTTCGCAACCCGCAGCATTGGTTTCCCAAATGTGACTTTGTGTTGCTGATCGCCCTAATGCTTTTACCAGCTTGTCAATCTCCCCGCACAAGCCCCTATGACATGACTGCTTGATGTTGGTGGGTGCCACGTCTCTAGTGGAGTCAAACTTTCTCTCTTTTCCGTTTACCTTAAAGTTTGAACCTTCTTTTGTCTTACGGGATCGTGACCAGTACGCCAACTTCGGGGTACAGCTACACAGTAAATCATTGACTGTCGGTATTGTGAAAATTCTGGATCCATTCTTGTCAAGGGATTCTTTCTGGTCTCGCAACCGGATGGCTTCTTCGCTGTTTCCCGCCTCTACGAAACTTGCGTCTTGGCTTTGGAACGACTGCAAATCGCTGGACTCTCGGCTCGAAATACTTTGGGTATTAGACACATCCGGACTAGAAGTCGCGTCGTCAATGTCTGTTGAAAACGGTAAATTTGATTTTTCAGGGTCAAACTCAATCGGTGAGTCTTCACAGTAACTGCAAGTGCACATTGCGGAGTTGCCAGGAATCAATGCTGTGATGTACTCATCGTCGGGTTGCATTGTAGGTGGACTCGATTCCAAACACGAAGACTGTTTCGGACTAATGGTATCATTGCTGGCTTTTGTCGGGGACTTCAGCAGGAACATGATTTTCGATGGACAACGCTCGTGTAACCGGAAGGTGCTGGTGGATGCCAAATAACTGTCTGACTTGAGCATGGGCACATCCTCGATCTGTCGTATCGGTATCGAATCTTTCTTCTTATTGCACTGGCAATATTTCCTCATGGAGCCCGACGGGGAAGGAAACGAGTACGTCGTCGTCCTGTCAGAGCTACCGACGTCGTAAACAGATCTCCGACCTCTCTCCAGAAGCATGGAATGTGAGTGAGAAGCGAAGCTGGATCCCAGCGATACCTTGGCCGTACACCGAGAAGGCAATGCGTCGTCACTGCTCACAAGGAGCACTTGATTCTTCCGAGGTTTTTCACACAGCGGCGGGGGAGACTTTTCCCCAAACATTACCATTGACAGTGGAAGGCCAACACAGGCCACGGGGCTCACGACTGTGTTGCCGACCGGTTCTCTCCCCTTCTCCTTGCGTGTTTTGGAGATGTGAGCAACCCGCGCCTGTGTCTGGCAACTGCGGTGAACTTTCAAGGGTTTACAGCGTCTTCTGCCGGAAGATGCAAATTTGGGGATTATGATATTAATTAACAAGGTTATGTTCAATTGTCACGCACGGTTCATCATTACCAATTTATTGAAACCTATTTATAACATTTTTAACTCTCTGGGTTTATATGGCGAATTTATCGTTTACTTCTGATAAATTAGGAAGAACATTCAAATAATATTCATGCAGTCAAGTTTAAAAATGTATAGGAATCCTCTTATGACCACAGACAAAGTTGATGTTTATTTCAACCCAAGCAGTCACTTATTTCAACAATGCATGTTTTGTTTATTTTTGCAGATCTTATTTGTTACAAAGTATGTAAACAGCTCGAACTTTAGCAAAAGAGAGACGAAAACTTTTTCTTACAATGGCATCGAGGATATGTCTGTGCTCAAAATTTGAAAAATTCAAAAAAATCGGAGCACGGCCGAGAGATGATACATAACCCCTAAAATACATACATGTACATACATACGTAGGTAGTTAGGTAGGTAGGTTGGTTGGTTGGTAGACAGATAAATGGATAGATAGATTAATAGATAGATAGATAGATAGATAGTCAGATAGATTTATTTATTGATTGATTAATTGATTGATAGATAGTTTGATAGTTTGATAGATAGGTAGGCAGGTCGGTAGGTAATCAGACAGAACGGAGAGACAAGCAGACAGATAGATAGATAGATAGATAGATAGATACATAGATAGATAGATAGATAGATAGATAGGTAGATACATATATATATATATATATATATATATATATATATATATTATATATAGATAGAAATGCAGATAGATAGATAGGCAGATAGATAGATAGATAGATAGATAGATAGATAGATAGATAGATAGATAGGCAGATAGGCA
>JBCJKE010180900.1:0-10297 GCA_039654525.1 Melibe bucephala
ATATACATACATGCATACATACATACATACATACATACATACATACATACATACATACATACATACATACATACATAACATACACATATATATAAAATACCAACTACTATATAATAATATATTATATAATAATAATATTTTGAGGATGCAGGGGAGTCTACTCTGCTAGTAAAATGTTCTTTTGTCCAAAAAGATCGAAATCTTGTGATAGGTAGAATTTGTTGGAAGTTGAAGGATTTCACTGTTGTGTCACTTATGGTGCAATGTTTACTATCAGTATTTCTGTAATAATTCATTTGCTTAGTCACAGAATGCTAGATAGTCGTAAACAGACCTTCAATAGAATTCCTATTGATTGCTTTCATTAACCAAGGTGTGTTGAGAACGTTGCAAATTATCGAGTTCATATGCAGAACTCCGTTTAGTTTTAGTTCAGAGTGCTGCTTTCTTTCTAGATCTACTTTCTATTCATTTTTTTTCTCCTCAGATTTTCTTCTGACCTTTAAATTCCGCCTTGTTAAAAGTTGTTATTGTTTTTCTGTTGTTATTTTTAAGGTGCCCGGAATCTAACATTTGCATCTGATGCAGATAAACATCGGAGAAAGTAAATTATGGTGCTAGATGTTGAGCTAGTTATGCCTATATATAGATCTCTAGACTCTAGATCTAATGGATGTACATTGGTCTCTAGACTCTAGATTATATTTATAGAGACACACTGGAAGAAAAAGAATCTGATCTTCAAATCTATGTGAATGTGGACTTTGGAGTCTTGATTCCTCTGTGGACTCCCCTCACCCCCTTCCGGACCATACAATTTCACAGAATGAATGTGAAGAAAGTTATTTTCTTATTTTCAACTTTATCTTCACTTCAACACTTCACTTCAACACTTCACTCAGAGAGACTACCTTGAATATCTGAAATCTACCCCCGTGAAGCGCTAGCTGTCCTAGCTGCACAAATTGTCTAATGTTATTGGCAGATTTTATTCATTTGGCCGCCACAGAGCATGTATCGCAAAGGACTGATTTATACTTATATTATAATGCGTCTTGAAGGGTGGCAAGGGGGAATGACTGAAATAATGTCTGACATCTGCTTTTTATAATTTTATTCTAACAGCATACTATGAATAACTTCCTTATTGTTAGCTAATCATTTCACAGGAAAAGGGAGCCATGCATGCAAATGAAATGATGTTTTTTGCATTGGTCTAGGTAGAGTCCATTCTAGTAAGTAGTCAAAAAGGGGTGTGGCAACCCACTGTCATGCCGGAAAAGCAAAGTTACAGTGATAATATCTATATTGGTGTTAGTGTAACTTTTGGGATGTAAAGGGTTCCTCCTCTGTTCACTCTCTCTGGCCTAATCCTTACACAAATAATTTGTCCCATTTTTAATGAAAGTATGTACTCATGTTTTGTTAGCCTTTGCATTCTTCTTCATAAAATTTAAGCTGACAGACTCAGTCAACTGAGTATTTTTGTCCATATGCCAAGAAAAGCTGATATATTTACATGAATGTTACATTATATTTTTAAGACGTTGGTTAATTTTTGTTAAGACTGATGGACCTGCACATTCCTGCGCGCTGACGTCTCACTCGCAGGCCACATGTGAAGTGTAGTACAGCACCTTAAGAGTGGTTCAAAGTTTTGTCATTCATTGTTTCTACTATGTTTGTTTTTTATGTGTGTTTTGTACAAACAATGAATGCTTGCCTAGTCAAGGTGTACTTTGCACTGCTTGTCACTTTGGTCTAAATTCCTCCTATATTTAAATTTATTTAAATGTAACAGGCCTTTAATATAATTTACAAACATTTTTTATATCCTGTGTTCAAATATAATTAATTACCTTGCATCATATGAACAATAAAGTAAATATCTTCTCTTATCTTGCCTTATATTTGTTCTATCTCTTTATTTCCTCAACAGATTCTAGATTCACCATTATGGCGTGCTGAAACAATCGGCTATGGATTGCCCGTTTGGGGAGGGCGCCTGGCCAAAAATAAGTGGTAGTTGACTGTTGGTCTGACGACCCAGGGAATATCACTTTTTTCAGTGAAACGTACACATCCCCATACCCGATAAATAAAAAGACTTATTAACAAAATCAAACAACAACAACAAAACAAACAAAAAAAAAACCGAAAAGGAACAAACAGAAAGTATATCTAATCTGAGAAAAGTGAGAGGAAAGACATTCAAGATTAGTCACAATGGCTCCCTCACTTCTTTTGCAAAAGGAATGTGGACCGAAATGCAAATCATGTAAGCATGTAGAAGAGATAATTTCTCTCATCACCAAGTGCTCACTGGCCGAATTCAAGGCAATTTCTTTCCTGTGTCACAACTGGTCTCATCACCTGGACACAAAAGGACGGACTGCCCTTCACATTGCGGCTTCTTGCGGCAAAATTGATATCATGACATGGCTTCTGGATGAGTGCAAGATCGACTTGAACGCCAAGGATTTGGAGTCAGGATACACTGCCTTGCACCGCTCCTTGTTCTATGGCCAGTTGTCAGCCGCTCGACTCCTGGTACAGGTAAGACTGATACTGTGATTGAAGCAAAGTTGATTGTGTTACCATGATACAGGCTTCTGAACTAGATAACCATAAATTCTGAAAACTGTGAGATGAGGATTTTGGTAGACTAGTGAAAAACATTAGAAAAATCATGTGGTCCAGATGATTTTATGGATGAGACTTGAGCATGTCAACCTAAGAAATCATGAAAAAAAAAAAAAAGGGCAGAATGGAGGCTTCACCCCTTTTTATGGTCTGTCCAGGACACGCAGGCTTGGATGTAGTACTTTGGGGCCTTCAAATGAATATTGTGTTGATAGCCTGAACTGGAATCAGATTTCACATTATGACTTACTTGACTTGACAGTCCCTGTGTAGAATAATTTATAGTCGTTGGTATATATTCCACCTGGGCACCTTGGTATTTTCCACCTGCGCTGCTTAGTATATTTGCCTTGTGTGGTGACTTTCCACTTCATCTTATTTTTACAGCTATTTAGGCATAGATATATAAAAAGGGTCATCTTCCCTCCATCCCTCCCCACTGCTCTCTCTCTCTCTCCCCCTCCCCCCCATCTGTCTTTCTCTGTCTCTCTCTCTCCATCCTTCTCTAGTACCGTCTTCCCTCTTTCCCCATTTCTCCTTTCTTTCCTCCCTCCCTCCCTATCTCTTTCCCCTCTGTCTGTGTCTTTGTCTGTGTCTGTCAGACCCTGTTTTCCGTCTGTCTCTGTCTGTCTCTCTCCCTCTCTTTCTCTCTCACCTCTCTACTTCATACATAAAAATAATTTTATGATTATTTGTGGTGCATTTGAATGATTCTTTTACATTAATTCTTTAACTTTCAAAACCTATGTTCAACACCAGAGATCAGAGATCCTACTTTGTCCATATATAAATAAAAGTAGTGTGTGTACCTCAATGTAATTCCATGATGAGCCAAACACGATGTGATTCTGTAGACTTTGATCATCTTATAATACTTATGAGTCGTCTTGTTCTCACCAGTTTAACAGTGATCTGTACACGCATTATGACAATGAAGGCCTCAATCCTTTGGACATAGCAATGTTTAATCGCCCTCCCAATGTCACGTTTAGTCTCAACGGTAAGCTTTGTTTTCTTGTTAATTTTTTTCATTTAAAAAGTTGTGGTAAAATGATATGATGATTGATTATCGGTGCTATTGTTCTTGTTGTATTATTATTATTATTATTATTATTATAAAATTATTATTATTATTATTAATATCACCATCTTTGTCATTATTATTATCATCATTATTATCATTTAAATCCCTTAAGTCAAGGAATAGTATGCATTTCATTCATATGGTAATTTTCTGTTGTTTCTCAGTACTTCTCATGATTCATTTAAAGAATTTAAATTGACTAAACAGTGGCTTAAGTCACAGTAGATTATGTTGTGTTCTGCTTTAAACTGTTTCAGAGCCCAATGAAGTGTACACGTGGGGGGAAAATCATAACAATGTACTGGGCCATGCGAATTCCATCAGGAGGAATCATCCAGAAGTAATGGATGTTTTCAGAAAACACGGAATCACCATTAAACAGGTCTGATTATATTAACAAAGCAAGCCTAAGGATAATGCTCTCTATATATATGAGTTTTGTTTTAGAGCCCTTCAATCTAGATATTGCAAAAGCTAAGCAATGGTTCTAAAGCTTTTTTGTTATAGTAAAATTAATGACTCCTTTTTCTTCTTCAAAGCAAAGTTTGTTTTGTAATATTTTACAAAAAAGATTTGTTTTTTTAAGACTGGAAGGTCTGTGTATTCCAAACAATTGTATGCATAGTATACATTGCATAGTAAATGCAGTGTATTTTTATCTTTCTCGGTTTAATCACTCTCTTCCCAAGTTTATTTCAAACTATATATAGACATTTCACCATAGAGTCAGCAATGATTATCCAAATACAGATTCTAGAAGACTAGAAGAAAGAAGATTTAGACCATTAACTTTTATAGACCTTAGATACAGACAGGCATTTAATTAGGACAACTATGAAGAGCCATTTTAGTAAACTGCTGATAATTTTCTGGATTTGGAAATTAATTAAAAAGAATATTTTGTTCTTTTTTGTCAGGTTTTTAGAAAACAAAAGTGTTCATATCTCTTGACCATAATTATTATATTTTTTAATTCAGTATCAAATTTCCTATCTTTGGATATATGTATAATTTCAATGTGCCTTTGTGTGATAAAGATGAAATTTTGTTGCTTTTGGGAACCTTCCATGACTTGCTTCTTATGGAATTTGCCTCATGAAGATTGTCAGTGTATCAATTCAGTAAGAATTTTTTTGTTTGGAACTTGTGGAAAAAATTCCAGGTGGTGCTATGCAAGTATCACAGTGTGTTCCTGTCTCAGTGTGGCCAGGTGTACACATGTGGTCACGGCCAAGGGGGTCGACTCGGTCACGGCAATCAGCAAACCGTACTGGTGAGGTTTTAAATAACATGACATTCTGGGCTTGTACTTTTTTTTTTTTTTTCTTCTTTTTTATCGTCTCTATTATTATCTTTTTGCCTCTTATGTTCTGTCTGAATAAAAAAAAAAAAAGACATGAGTTGCAATGACTTATAATCTCAAGTGTATGTAGGATAACTTTTAATTACTGACATTTTTTATCATGACTTTCATCTTTTCATTTTTTTTTTCTTTCTTTTTTATTTTATTGTCATTATTTCATTTATAATTATCTCCATTAAAAAAAAAAAAAATGCTTATATTCTTGTTTGACGTCACAGCCACCAACAATTCACCATTGTCATTGCTGTTGTAGCATAGTTTCCTTTTTAGTACAAATTGACTTGAGCATGAATCTGTTTCATCGAAATATTTGTTGGACCAGGTACCCAAGCTCTTGGAAACTGTCAAGGATGAAACTTGCCTGGAAATAGCGGCCTCCACAGATCACACCATGCTCAGGATGGAAGGGTAAGTAACTAGACTTTTTCTCATTGAAAGTTATGAACAACTGGTGGGAAAGATTTGCATTTGATTGTTAGAATAACGTGCATCTTAATAATAATAAATAATTTTTGTATATTGTTTTACCCCATTTTAAAAACAAGTTCAAAGCACTTAGTCGGTGATGGAAGCGCTTCACTTGCATTTCTGCTTAAATGTTTTTTTGTCTGTTACAAGGATTTCAGCTTTGTCTTGACTAGGTTTTTGTATTATCGCTATCTAACAATTTTTTTGTCTTCTTTTTTTTTTTTTTCTCATTCTCCTTTTGTGTGGCCAGTGGTGTATTGTACACTTTTGGCATTAACAGCGCTCACCAACTTGGACAAACTCCATTTGTGGAAAGTAGCTTTCATCCGAAGCAGGTAAGAGTTTTGGGGTCATCACTTGTAAATGTTGATAACTACGATCATTGCTAAGTAAGTGATTTTATAATAGAAAAATAGGAGATGAGTATAGCTGTAAAGGGAGATTTAATGGCAGTGCATGGTCTTGAAGTATGAATGAGGGATTCAGCTGAGAAAAGGGTGCCTTTTCACAAAAAATGGATAAAAAAAAAAAAAATTGTTTTCCTAATACATTGTATATATTGCAATAAGAAGTCTTGTTAAGGTGAAACAATTTGTAAAGTGTGACTACATAATTTTGTTATCTGTAAAATAAGTAATTACATGATTTGCAATCCAAACAAGTATGCAAGAAGCTACACATAAGTTGTTGTTTTTTATTGGTTTTTTTTGCTTCTAATGCTTATCCAAAATCTCTTTATAGTTATCAAAATCATATTTCGGATTCCAAGCAGAGATGTTGGTTAACATTTTGAAAAGTATGAAAAACAGACCTCAGAGATAATCATTTGTCTGGGTTAGTCCAGACTTCGCAGTTGAAGAAATCCAAACAACTTTCAAAATGCTCTTTAGTGTAAGAAATCGTAATCCGGTTTCATTTATCACCGTAGAAAATTAGGAAATTTACCTCCTTTTTCCTTTGGATTTGTAAAAAAAAAAAACAACATTTTTTAAATACAAAGAACATTTCATTTTTGCTTTATTTTATTTTTTGCAATTTCAATTCTTCGGAAAGTCCATAACATAGCAAATATCTTTTTTTTTTTATTGACTTCTAATGTGTTTGTGCTTTTCATTGACGACAGAAACATTTTCTAACCTTCTTATTTCTCTGCTTGTTTAACTATTATAAATTGCATTGCTCAACACAGGTCAATGTGAAACCGTTGAAAGGTCGCACCATCACAGGTATCAGTGTCGGCCGTTTCCATTCTGTCGTGTGTACATCCGACTCACTGTACACTATTGGCTTGAATGCCGGCCAGTTGGGTGAGTATTTTTTCCATGGAAAAAATAGAAACTTCCCTTTATTGCAACAACACACCTCCAGTCATACACACACATACACACACAAAGATACACATTCACACAAATCCAGCAAAACACAAAGAGCATAAACAAAGAACAAAACAAATAAAACAAAAACATAAAAAAGAAACCCAAACTAACACCAACAAATCAATTAAAATTGTAAATTGAGAGAGTTATGTTTTTTTTTATAAGGAGAGCATCAATTTAATTTGATATGGCATAATTATGCTTGCAGTTAACAAATTCTCTAGCATTATTTGCTATTCTTTTTTCTTTTCTTTTTTTCTTTAACTCAGTCAAGTATATCATCTGTCGATCATACTTTAATCTATATCCTCTGTGAATTATTGATTGATACAGCCATTTTTAAAGGATGAACTTAATTACTTGTAAAGTTTTGTCGAAGACATACTTGGATGATTTAATTTTATTAAATTGATTTCTTAGTTGTCTGTTGGTATGTTCTTGTAACAAATGAAATTGTGTAATTAAAAAAAAAAAAAAAAAAAGAATTACTTTTGAGATTCAGCCATTTTTGTTTGTTTTGTTTTGTTTCAATTCATGGGAATATTCAGGAATGTCTGGAAACTGTTTCCAAACTGCTTCACGTTTCTCTCTTTCCATTTTCCCTGAAGGTCATCTGAAGGGAGAGAAGTATGTGAGTCAGTTGAAACTGGTTTCATCCTTACGTCACACCGACATTGGTATAGCGAAAATTGCCTGCTCTGATGCTGCCACAGTCTGTCTGACAACCAAAGGGGATATCCTGGTCCTGCACGAATATCAGTGTCGGAAGATTTTGTCCAAGTATGGAATAGTCGATGTTAATAATATTTTTGAAGTTTTTAACTCTTGTCTCATTTAAAAAAAAAAAATTACAGGTTAACTTCCTTACAGAGAGTATTTAGAATAAAAGAATGTAGAGTAGTTTTTTGACCATATATTGTATACACTTTATACGAGGATTCATCTGTGGGCACTTTTTGTTTTAAATACTGTCTCATTGCGAGAGGAGGCAAAGAACAGTACTCATTTTACAGGTGCATCTCTCTAGCATGCAGACAAGACCATCCGCCTCCTAATATTGTGAATTACTCATTTTACATCTGATAGCGATGTGGAAATAATTGATCCATAGGTGAAGTTTCTGCCAATTGGACCATGATGCCAGATTTTTTTTTTTTTTTGATTTTTAAAAAAATTTTATTGTTACTGTGGTCTCTAAGAGGGTTTTAAAATTTTAATTGCTTGAAAGTGATTTATACTATAAATTTATGACTTGCAGGAATATTTCATTGCTAGTTTATTATTAATTGCTGAAGAGACAATTAAAATAAAAAATTTAGATTTATATAAAATTATGACTTACTTACTCGACTTGACTTATTATTATGATATTGGATGTAAAATTTTCAGGTGGCAAGACTTTGAGCAAGTGCAAGTGACCGGAGGCTACCTTGACCACAGCACAGGGATGGACATTCTGAACGAGAAAGGGGGCACTGATTTATGTGTTTATCTCAGGAACAACGGAGGACAGGTGGAATAATTTTTGTATTGTCTTCTTCTAATAATTTCTTTGTCTTATAATTCAGCCGCTTGTCTCATTCTTTTGTTTTTATATGTCAACTCCATATTGTTACTCTGTGCGTTCTATTTATAATGTTGTCTTTATGTTTGTTGTTTACAAGTATAGAAGGAACGATTGTCTATAAATCAACTCCATATTGTTGATATCGAGGCTTACTCTGTGCGTTCTATTTATAACCTTCTCTATATGTTCGTTGTTTACAAATATAGATTTTGATTTAGATGATTTCCGTTGTTTTTTTATTCTTATCTTTTTTTTTTTTTTTTTTTTTTTTTTTTAGATTTTCAAGTGGCAGAGCAGTAGTCCAACGCTCAAGCGCTGCCACATTTCTTTAAAGAGGCAACCTAAAGCGGTTGACATGGTTGTCACCAACGTGAACCTTCTGATGATAACCAGCAGTGGGGAAGCCTTTGTGGGCACCCCCTCTGTCAAGAAAGTTTGTGAGGGTGACAGTTTTCAAAAGGAGATCATGAGAGGTTAGAGCTTCTCTTTTAAGTGAATTTATATAAATATATTTTTGTAGGGAAGGTGATTTTTGAAAAAAAATATCCGAATTAAAACAGAAGAAGTCATGAAATGAAATCTTTCCTTTTTGAACCCGAAAAGCTCAGTCTTTTGTTGGAGTGATAGTTTTCAGAAAGAAAGTATGAGAGGTAAGATCTCTTCACTTTGGTGAATTGCCGAGGTAAGATGGGGGAGCGTTAGAAGAGGAGGTGAGAGAGGAAGAGCCCTTTTTTCTTTTTATTAAAGAAATGAATGTATTACTTTGTATATTTATGACATTCAGGGAATAAATCAGGGTGATTGATTTATTTTTTAGCCCAATTAACTAGACAGGGCTTTCATCGTATTTCAATAATTTCTCTTTCATTTTATTTTCCATTCTAGAGAGGGACTATAGCAACCTGACCAGCGTTCAGGAATCAGTGATGATGGATGAAATAGAGGAGTTCAACGTCAAGCGAATTTTGGGTGTTCACCGGGCTGTTGCAGTTACAGCCGATCGAAAGGGTCGGAACTTTGCGGTTATCCAGGCCCTTCCCAACTGCTGGTGAGTCCTTGGTATCTGTGAGCTTAAAAGCATCCATCCTTTTCACATGGTTCCTTAAGAAACTGTAGAAATATTATTCAGTCTTATTACCTTATTTTTTTCCTTATTACCTTACCTTATTCAGTCTTCTGATACAAAAATGCTTTAGACAGTTTCCAATTTCCAGTAAACTAGAAATGCTGCAATCAATCAAGCTGATGAGATGGAGGAACAGGCTTGGAAGAGTTAAAGATTAGTTCTCGAGTTTCCACAAATTGGTTTATTTCTGATTGATATAACTATCATCATTCGCTACGCTTAAACGAAGCTATGGTAGTTAGTCTAAACCAAGTCATGAGTGATCCAGTATGTCTCCAGCCAAAGCTTTGTGAAATAACTTTCCTCATTTAGGAAAAGAAATAGTTGGATGGTTATTCCTTATCCTCCAAAGATGTAAGGTCAAAATAGGAAATGGGCTGGTTGTTGAGGAGGGCCTCTAACTGTGATTGCTAAAATGAAAACAAATTCCTTTGTGAGAGGACGAATAAAGATTATCTCATCTTATTCCTTGTTTCTGCGTTATATACTTTGCAATAGCATCCACATTATTTTTTTTCAAAAACACATGCGTTTTATTTTAATTACATTGCATAAAAGCCTGCAGTTTCGTGGTAGACTTTTAGATATTGAGTTGTGGGTGTGGGGGGGGGGGGGGGGGGGGGGGGGGGGGGGGGGGGGGGGGGGGGGGGGGGGGGGGGGGGGGGGGGGG
>JBCJKE010181010.1:0-10295 GCA_039654525.1 Melibe bucephala
GGGGGGCGTTGTTCGCTTTTTATTGGTTTTTTATTTTATTTCTTTTTGGGGATTATCTGTTTGCTTGTTTGTTTTTATTTTGTTTGGGTCTTTTTTGTTGTTGTTGTTTTTGTTTGTTTTTTGTTTTCGTTTTTGCTTTTGTTGTTTTTTGTTTTGTTTTGTTTTTTGGGGTTTTTTTTTTGTTTTGTTTTGTTTTTGTTTTGTTTTGGGTTGTTTTTTTTGGGGGGTTGAGGGTTGTTTTTTTGGTGTTTTCTTTCTTTAACACCAATATTACATACGTCCAATCTAATGAGCACACTAAACACATTATCTTATTACATAATATTATATAAAATTCAAGTTTGAAATGAAATGTTTTCAAACGCGACAGTTGAAAGGGATGGGCTGCTTAGACCTGGTCAACGCCACAAATATACTTTAATTATAGACAACCAGAATAGCTTGGTCTGATTACCATTACCAGCCACGTGACACCTTTGTTCAATTACGCCTGGATCAACAGCCAGTAATAACCGAAAGCCTGGATTTTTGAGGTGTGGACCTGCGCGTCCAAAGTGGATAATTTCCTTTTATCCAATGTCGGCAATTATATTATTATTTTGTACAACGTGGAAATTTCACTTTGCCCAATGTAAACAATTATTATTTCTTTCTTTGAAGATGAGACCATAAATCACGTGACGTCACATCAAATCGTACTAGTGAAAGGATCCTTTTGGATCATCGCTGTGTATCATTAAGTTGAGCAATCAAGACAATCGCTTTTGAAATGCTTCCCACTCGATTAGCCGACCAATACAATGATAAATCGTTCAAAGCTGAGTGGCAAACGATTACTTCGCTTAACTAATAGCAGCCTTGGTTATATGGGTTGGGTGACCCGAGCTGCTTTTACCGCTCTCATCTGTGTCGTCGTCAGAGAGTTCCATGATTATGTCGCCTAGATTGCAACTGCAACACGATGGCCATCCAAGTCTGCCAAATACCCCTTCTCACACTCATCGAGATTAATGGCAAGTTTATGAGACGAGCATCCGAGCTCCTAGCTAATAACCCGCCAACGAGCTGTCTCCCACGGGCTAAACATAACTAGCCATCAGACCAATCGTTTGTCAATCGTCCGTCATGTGGAATCTTTTTCCAATAAAACATCTTTTGAAAACTTGTAATAATTTGTGGATCGCTTGGAAAATGATTTTGCACGATATCGATGTGTCGAATTCATGACAGGCGTTTTAATCCAAAGACTGAACGGAACGCAAATTGTCGTCGACAGAAACTATTTGTATTCAGGAACGTCCTAGACGCCTATGGCAAGAAAATGGATCTCATGAGACTTTATCACATTATATTAATGTGGCCTTCCCATTGCAATGTTAATTAAAGATAATCATTGGAGAGCCATGCAAATTTCAGTACATGCATTGTACATGACGTTTTAAGGAAATAAAATAACAGAGTGGTGCACTAAGAAGAACGGTCTTTCTTTTCCACTTGAAATAAACTCCATAAGTAACGTTAAAGGGTAAATAGAGCAATGAAGTAAAAGGTCATATTAAATGGCTCAAAACCAGGCTGATATATTAAGAGTAGTGTGGGTGCCCAGCTACACTCCCTTCCCCTCTCATCGTTGTCATCTATGCTTGAATTCGGAGTAATGAACTGACCAATGAATCTGAGATAGGAAAAGTTGTAGGGGGTGAATGAGTCCGAAAGAATTGTTGGTAGGAAATGAATTTTGACGGTTTGCCGATATGGCCATCTCTTTTCGAATTTAAGCACCGAGGGTTCTTTTTTTAATGCATAAAGACACAATGGGAACTCACTCCTAGATTTTCTTCTCTCTAAGACGAGACTGGGCATTCATTAATCCTACCTACCACAGGATTAGGATACGGGGTAAAAAAATATTTTTAAAAAATAACCCCAAAAAACCTGGATTTCAAATCGAAGCCTGCCCGGTCGAGAATGAACTCGTCACCTTTGGCGTGGTGGTTGAGTGCCCCAACCACTGAGCCATCCACGCTCTTGCCGGATGACATCCCTTGTAATTATTTGACTTCTAAGGGGCACCATCGATGATGCTATTGAATGTTAGAAAAGTGAGATGACTTTTATTTTTTTTTTTAAATCAACATCCTAGTTTATATTATTGCTTTGTACTGGTTGCTCATCATACCCGGTCGTAATTATGTCTCGCATCAAATTATCTATAAATAACAAAACAAAAAACAAAAAACAAAAAAACAACAACAAACAAACAAAAACAAAAAAAACCAACAAGAACCATAAAACAACAACCAGCTCGGGTCAACGTGCTTTGTTCATTCAGGGACTGAGAAAATGAAATTGAACGACAACAAATTAAATATCGAGTTATATTTTGAGAGAGATACAATCGAGTGCTCAACGTGTTAAAAGCTGTTAACTCCGTTTCTATTGTGATTAATTCTCAGCACTCGCTGTAAACGAGGATTTTTCTCTCGGAGTCTCGACATGGGATAGCAAATGGCATCGGCTTTCCTGTAATAACTTCCTCTCTTTCCCCGCCCCTTCCCTCCCACCTCCCTTCCCCCTCCCATGAGGTCCTTAGTCATATTGAGCGAGATGGCTTGCTTGTCCTTCCTTCCTTCCTTCCTTCCTCCTTTCTGCTTCTCTTTTCTCTTTCTCATTTCGCTGCCCTTGCCGCTCACAATCTCTGTCTCGGGCCTTTTTCATTCTGTCCGTCACTTTATACGCCTCCTCGGTTGTTCTTTCTTTCTTTCTTTCTTTCTTTTTCTCCCTTCCTTTTTCAAAGTATGCCTCCCCCCCCCCCACCTCATCTCTCCAACACTCGCTGCCTCTCGCCCCCTTGCACCCCACCCCACTCCTCTCCCAGCCGACCAGCATCGGTTTGGATATTGTTAACCTCTGCGCTTTCACCAAAACACTTTTCGCATGGCTGCAAATTGATTTCGCCGTTTTCTCTCGTGGAAGGTCGTTTTGTGAGGCAAGCCAATTAAAATGGCGATTCATCCGTCAAGCACCCCGCCACGATACGCCCGCGCCCATTACAAGGACGTCGGAATTAAATTCACGCGCACAACAAAGATCCTAACGTCCGTCTCTCACCCACCATAATCGGCCTAAATCGGACTGGATTGCTGCTCACTGGCAATCACTGAATCAAAGGCTAGGATTTGGTTGCATCGATTACCGCTGTTTTGATAAGATCGTCTTTCTTTGTATTCTCACCATCCGGACAACACTCCCCCTCCCCGCCCGACCTCCTCGTCCCAACCCAACCCCTCCCCCCTTTTTTTTAGATGTCATCTCTTTATCTATTCCTTCCTTCTTTCCTTCCTTCTTTCCTTCCTTCCTTCCTTCCTTTAATTTAAATCCACCTTCCGTCTTTCTAGCATCCCATAAATAATTCCACCCTTCCATTTACCCTCCTAACCCTTCTTTTGTAACTGTCTCGTCACTACTTCTAATTCGTATTTAATTAATTAGTCCCGAAAACCCATTGACGTCACATTAATATTCGACCCCAAATTAATAGGCTTAATCGCTGTTGACATCTTCTTTGAATGTTGAGTCACATCATTATGACATCTTAGCTGCTAGTTCTTGATTGTTTTGTTGGGTTTTTTCCCTTCCTTCCTTACTGCATTCTCTCTTTTTTTTTTCAAATTTCTCCATTCATACAGCACACATTCATTCTTTCATTTTATATATATATATATAATATTATATGTGTGTGTTCATAAATTAATTCATTTGGTCCATCTATCAAAAAGTTCTCTATTATCTCTTTCTTCCCTCCATCTATTTTCCCTTTCCTTCCTTCCTTCCCTCCATTCTCCTTTCTGTCGTGCCTTTGTGACATCCTCCTATTTTCCACACCCTTCCTTCCCCATCTCTGCTCATATTTTGCGCACTTTCTCTACATGCATATCTCACTATAATCATTTATCTTTAAACCCTTTCAAATACTGTTACCACAATCCATTAGTATGCTCTTTACGAATTGACGGTCTATTATTCAGGATTGTTTTAATAGTTTTCTATGACCTTATTAATAACGGCACTATCAACATTTTGTTTTACTGTTGCCAGTAAGTCGATCCTAGTGATAGCCCGGTGCAGTGCTGCTCTCCTCTTTAATAAGTTAGAATGACAATATTGGATCTCATATTGACTCAACATCATCGACCTTGACAGTGCGGCGGTAAGCCGCCCATTACACCGGAAGTGTCTCTTGACACAAAGACGTCATCGTCACATCAATTTTAGCTGCTCTTGGCAACGTGCATTACTTCCCCTGTCCATTTCTTTCTCCTTTCTTTCTGTCTTTTTTGCCGCTCAGTCCAACTGTCTGATTGTTTGATATCTGTTTGTTTGTTTGTTTGTTTGTTGATTTTGTTTCCTTCTTTTGTTCTTGTTTGTCGTTGTTATTCTTTCCCCATGTGTAAATGTCAAAAGATCTATACCGATTAGAGCTAACGGCGGTAAACATACTCTTAATACAGAAACAAGATACATACAGAGATACATAAACAAAGAGATAAATTAATGGAGAAGGAAGGTAGATAGATACATAAATAGATAGACAGACAGACAGGCAGAGAGACAGACGGACAGATAGATAGACAGACAGATAGACAGATAGATAGATAGATAGACGGACAGACAGAGGGACAGACAGACAGACAGACTGATAGATAGATAGATAGATAGATAGATTGATAGATAGATAGATAGATAGGTAGGTAGGTAGGTAGGTAGGTAGGTAAGATAGATAGATTGATAGATGGCTAGATAGATAGATAGATAGATAGATAGATAGATAGATAGACAGATAGATAGATAGATAGATAGAGTGATTAAAGCGTCGATGTTTGAAAACGAGAGCGGATGTGATCGATCACACTGTTGGAATTAAAATAAAGATAATTGCATTAATAATGTACACACGAGTCTCCTCATAAAACTTGACGCTATTATGGGCAGGTTTTCCTCGAGTGACTTTTTTCTTTCTTTGTTTCCTCTCCTTTTCTTTTTCTTTTTTTTTTCTCCCTTATTGTTCATAAGTTTCAAAGTCTAGCCGTGTCAGTCCAAACCAATTAAAAGCCGTTGCTTTTCCTACGGCCGGGAGAAAATGATGTGATGTCCCAGAGATTGCCAGGCTAAACAGGAAACCAATATTGACATAAATCCCTCGGAGAAAAAAGGCTTTTGTTGTTGCAACTGTTACCGCGGATGCTGCGAACGGTGTTGTAGTCTCCTTCTCGGTGACTGCATTACTGTGCACTTCTCCCCGCTCTCCCCCCTATTCATTTTCCCCCAAGGCTCCATTGGATAATAGTTTATTGATTGCAAAATAACGTGTCCCTTGTCCCCCGCCAAATCCATTAAGGCATATCAAAAATATAGGACTTCTTTTTTTTTTTCCTCCTCCATATTGTTCTTCTCTTCTTTGTGGGCGTTTCTGCCCTATATTTCCGTTTCTTTCTTTCTTTCCGAGAGGAACAAAGAGGTTCGTTTTTCCTCCCAGAGGCCTACTAAACATGCCTTTGTGATGAGACTGCGCTCCAGGCTTGCATGGAGTGAAATTAGTGTACGCCTTCGTCGCGAGATTTTAATTAACTGACGATTCAACTAAGTACCACGGGACAGATTTGAATGGAGTTGAATAAACGAACAAGATAATTGTTTCAAATTCTGCTACGATTATGTACGACATAATCAATAGACGGGAATAGAAACCACGTCAGTTTAAACAAACATAATATAAACCAAAAACCAAAACAAAAACAAAAACGTTTTGATTTCGAGAGCATATCAAGCAACAGAAGTTGAATACACAATAATTATCACAATTATAACAATTATTATTAAATTATTCTGTTTGATAGTTCTGATGATGTCGACACCTGCTTGTTGAGACTTAAATGTTGTGTAATGATTAATGGCTACATTTACGACATAATATAATTAAACAAGCAGATCCTTTACATTGACCGTCTCTTAGTCGCCTACAAATTTTTTTCTTTTTTTTTTTTTTCTTTTTTTTTTTTTTTTTTTTCAAAGTCGTGCCGTGTGTCCCTGAGTCTGCCAACACCATAAAATGTCTTAAATGGCAACGGTGGTTATTAGAGCGCCATAGAAGCCTACGTTGGCGTCCGCCTGCCGTTTGTGGTAGTTGTATAACTACGGTCGCTTCGTGTATCTCTGCTTTGTTTCTCTAGCCGCCTTTTACGACATGAACGAGTTGCCCCAACTGCTGTTGCCACGAATGATTATTATTATGTTGTTATGTCGTCACTCTAGGCAGGTCGCAACACTTGTATCTGCAATTTGAAGATTTTTCAGAAAAAGAGAATCTATAACAACATAAAGTTTACATTAATATTCTCTATACGGTCTTGAAAGGGTTGGGTTTGATCAAGTGACTCATATGTGTTGTTGGTTTGTTGGGTTTTGTTGTTTTTTTTTCGATGATGACGACTTTTACAAAGAGCATTCACACCTAGATCTAGACTGAAATTGCTGCAATTATTTTGAACCATCCCAAAATTTATAGTTACAAGGTTAACGGCCGAGAACAACGATGCTCGATAAAACTGTGAAAATTACCATAGTGTCAAAATAGTCTTTAATATTTGAAAAGGCAATTGCAGACAAGGTATTCCTTCGGTTCTAGGTATCGATACGTTTGACAAAGAGTACTTTGTGTGCAAGAAGAAATCATTTATTCTATTCTCATATCGCGGAATGGATTAGTTTGTTATGGCATAAGAATGGAGGTCGAAAATTGCCCGCTGTGAGCTTTAAACAGGCCTCTTTCAGTAAGCGCTTTAACACTAAAACAAGGTCTTTTGCCATCATACCTGCACATTATATTTTAATACGCAATGGATTTAAGAGTCTCATTTAAATACAGAACTAGTACCCTTCTTAGATTCACCATTCCAGCAGATTGAATTAGACATTGAAATATATTGAATAGAACTAAATGAGATTTGGCATTTTTTGAGTTTTAGTCATTTTTAAACTATGCATTTACCTGAGAAATTAAAGGCTTTTCAAATCGAGGTTTTAAACTGTCAACTAGATCTAGGGTTGTTGAATGCAATCTTCAGCTTTTTTCAGCCACTGACTTCAAAGTCCCTTTTGTAACGCATACACCACCAGCCCTCAAGAACGTCCGTGCCGGTATGATACAAATGTCTTTGAGAAGTACGACAGTCTACTGCAATACTATGATCACTCTTATCTGTGCTGCGTTCATTCAGTTACACGATTAACCGCTTGCCATTAGCCAGCCAAGCAGTACGCGTTTCAAATAGTGTGCAAAACCGCAATTGTTGATTTGAAGGAAAGTTAATATGGCGTCATAATGTGATCAAAATAACAGACAGTTGTTATTGACCATCCCATCAACATGACCTTTTACCTTGGTCTGGAAAAAGAAGTCGATTCGAGCAACAAACGGAAGTAGAGGATTATAAAGCGAAAGAAGCACCGAATTACATCAGAGCTTTCATTAATGTCCACTTTCATTAACATCCTGCAAACCGATGCCTCACTCTTTTTTTTGGCCGTGACACAGACATCAACTCTGTCCACATTTAATGTCATCTTAAACTTAGTCTTACTCTTGAAATTAGCAGACAAACTCAGATAACTAAGTATTGCTGTCAAGTTAATATCTATCAAGTTAATATCTAATATATCTAATATTTTGATATAATTGCCCATCTTACACTGATTGGAAATTTATTTGTGAAGTTTATACCATAATCTGAATCTGCTAAAGAAGCCTAAAATCAAATGACTATCTACATAATTGTAAGATGGTAAAGGAAATGTGTGAATAACAGATCTCGTGTGATTATTTTTCATATTGAACTCTTCAAGTGGCAATACCGCTTGGGTGTTGATTACTGTGAGAAGCATGTTAACCTTATTTCAGGCTCTTTACTCTTGGAGGGGACGACCATCCCTCCATTCAAATTGACCAGGTATCGCCATTGAATAGCAATTATCCGGTTTTAAGTCCTCCTTCAAAAGCTGTTGAAAAGGGTTTGGTCGGGATGAGGAGGAGACTTGGGCAATAATAGAGGACGATGAGCATAATGAAAACAACGATGAATGGATGGATGGATGGGTGGATGGACGGATGGATGCATGGATGGATGGGTGGATGGATGGATGGGTGGATGGATGGATGGATGGATGGATGGATGGATGAATGGATGGGTGGATGGGTGGATGGATGGATGGGTGGATGGATGGATGGATGGATGGATGGATGGATGGATGGACGGATGGATGCCTTGGGGCACTGGATGGATGGATGGACTCGACGCGTGGACATCCCCGACCAAGAGTAGAGAGACAGCCGACCAGTCTCAATGGCGACAGGTGGCAATGCATTCAAGGATCACGTCCCAAATGTGTCCACAATAACTATAACTTTACGGCTTAGAACAAGGAGACGGCGGCTCTGTCTGCTTTTCACCAACGCGTATTAGATACGATTATTAATTGCAGCTGGCCTTATGTTTTCTTTATGAAGTGTGCCAACCACTTGAATGCTTCGTTGGCGGGGGA
The DNA here is from genome assembly GCA_039654525.1 of Melibe bucephala. Lineage (NCBI taxonomy): Eukaryota > Metazoa > Mollusca > Gastropoda > Nudibranchia > Dendronotidae > Melibe > Melibe bucephala. The sequence continues at coordinate 8,599 of JBCJKE010181010.1, forward strand.
TTCATTTCCGCGACGGGTGGAAAAGTAAACCAAACATAACTGTATGCGGAAATAATATTAATTGGAGGCCTTTGGTAGTGTTCCGCCTGTTTGATTATGACATCGTAATAGAACCATCTCATGTTTTTCTCCCGCCCCCGCCCCAACTAAACCTTAGCCAAAACTCGGCAAGCTTGTTGTAGTTACTTGGAATAGCAAAATACCTTGAGTGGTTAAAAGAAAAAAAAAAAAGAAAAAAAGAAAAGAAGCATTATTGTCATGTGTGTTATTAGATACATTGGAAATTGGTCTACGTTAGAATGCTTGTTATACAGCCGAGAGAGCGTGGATTTCAGTAGCAAGGGCACTCGACCATCAGGCCTGTCTATGGTGCGACTCCCGCCCGTGCAGCATTGAACTCACAAGTTTTTGTTTTGTTTCTTTTTTATTGTTTTTGTTTTGTTTATTGTTGTTGTTTTTCTGTTTTGATTTTGGGTTGCTGTTTATGGTTGTTGTTGTTGTTATTTTGGGGATTTTGTTTTTGTTTTTTGTTGTTTTTTTTTTTTTTTTTTTGTTTGCGTGTTTTGCCGCGTCCTTGTAAATTGACAGTTGGTGCAGCTGCGGTAGGATAGCCCGTCTCTAAATCCCATATTGACACAAGGGCTCTATTAAATGGTAACTAATATTCAAGTATAATTAACAGACTATTGTAACGTTAAACTATTGTGAGAATGACATTTCATCCATCCAAATTTCCTTATCTCATCTCAATGGGTTTTTTTTTCTTCTTATCCATAGCTGGAAGTTCGTTTTCCCCAATTCAGATAATAACAAACTCAAAACAACAACAACGACAACAACAACAACAACAGCAAACAAACAAAAATATAAAAACAAAGCAAAAAACCCAATGTGAATAGTCGAACTCGTTTGTGTTAGCATCAATGATGGATTATTAATTATATATCTTTCAACTTGTGTAAAAGATAAGTTAAGATACATTTATATTCGAAAGTGGCATGTCTCTCACGTACATAACGCTTCACCGTCCATGATGTTTTATTTCAATCGAAGAGCATTGGCAGGGCATTGGAGATATACGTAGGGTTAATGTTAATGTCTTAAAACAATTTATTTCTCTAAAACTATCCCAAACTGGATGAGGACAGCTTTTATACTGTAAACGGCCGCGTTGTTTGACATTGTTAATACGTGTCTGCAGACCAACAAAAGCTGCTACATGTCCACCAAGCCCAATCAAGAGAAGTCGCCACTGTCAATGCGCAACTTTTTCAAACGGAGTTAGAATTTATTGTTAAGCGATGGGGTCTTTTTGGCAAGGGGAGTAAATTTTTTCATGGGGAGTAATTTTTTCGTGTTACACCGGTTTCGTTGAAGTTCTTCAGCGTAGGTCTTTGTGTGAGGATAACATATACATCACACTGTGAGTTTAAAAATAAATCCCTGCAATAAATAGCATCGTGTCTGAGGACTCGTCACTCGTCAGCCTCCAGCCCAGGTGAACGTGGCTACTGTGTCCAAGCGTCCAACTTCCACGGCTTTACCCATCCGTGACCCATGATGCCCTCTAAATCGATCCAATGGGGATCTGTGGTTCTTTCTCGTTTGAGACAGCACAATGGAGAGGGAGGAGGGAGAGAGAGAGAGAGAGAGAGAGAGAGAGAGAGAGAGAGAGAGAGAGAGAGAGAGAGAGAGAG
>JBCJKE010181121.1:0-10295 GCA_039654525.1 Melibe bucephala
CTTCTTCTTCTTCTTCTTCTTCTTCTTCTTCTTCTTCTTCTTCTTCTTCTTCTTCTCCTTCTTCTTCTTCTTGTTCTCCTCTACTCGTACGACGTGAATGCCAACACCAGCGGTGTTTCCCATCCGGGACCCGGCAGTGCAACAAGTTGACGCCATCCCAAACCGGAATCACCACCAGCCCTCGACCCACATTATTGATGAACGGGCCAGACGCCAAAATCAATTTTCAAACAGCGCCAGGATCAAGAGATCATATATCAAAAATCTTAATCATATCAATAACTACATTCAGAAAAATAAAATGACCCCGATTAATTCAATAATATGCTCGACAATTTATTATTTTCTCATCGGAAAACTGCAAACGTCGGTTCATACGAGAAGACATCGACGAGCGCAGTTTATAATTTATTATCGTATTAAATCAATGCGACCGATAAGGTTAAATGAAAGAAGATACTTTGAAGGAAAAACGGTTTCAGGCTCTCCATGAAAATAATATTGTGGTTAATATTTCTTGTTTCGAGATCTGCTTTCCAGATTATTTCATGTCGAAGTAAACACCGAAATCTGAACCTAATCATATAGATAATATGCATTTCTAAAGAGTTCTAAAGATGTTTGACACGTAGATTCTAGAAAAAAATGTTTTTCCTGAATGCATTATGTACATTGTGTATGTAAGTGTATTCTTACAAGTGTATTGAGCTAAGTGTATGTGTCCACATGTGGATGCGTATGCATGCTATTATCTTCATCATTCATAATTTGTGTGCCGGCAATCTTCCGTGGTAGAAATGGACGAGGAAATGAATGATTGGACGTTTTCAATTTATTTTCAAAGTATGTTAGTTTAGATTAAGCACGTTATATTAGACTTATAATACTAGATCCAATACTAGAAATCTAGAAGTAATAATACGCGAGGCCACTACATCTAGATCTAGGCTCACATTTATTGGAGTCGAATTTAGAAATGGGAAGGTCTTATAATTTCTCTTTTAATGTAATATTAGCGTGTTGAAAATAGTCAACTAGACAGCACTTAACCTTACAGCCACATTCATTGGATTCCACTCAAAAGGGGCGTTTCCAAACCTGCCTGCGTCGGCCTCGATCCACCATCTTGAATTTTTAAGCATCGTGGTCTTCTAGCTTACGGAGGCCTCGGCTCAACCCCGCGATATAATTAACCCTCACGGTCAGAAGAGGTAGATAGTGCACATTCTGAAGTATTATCCACTTTTTTGGGGGGCAGTTTGTCAAAGCGTACCCAAACAGTTAAAACCAAGCGGATAAATCGACCGGAAGAGCCACGCACGCGCGCGCGCGCGTCCACCACGCGCGCGCATTACGAAAGCATCGCGAACATGCCTCCGGGCGCCAATAACTTCAAGGACAGACCGACGCCGCCCATCACCGCCACCACTAGCAGCAGCCACGGGCCGCCATCGCCAACCGCCGAGAAGCGACGACGGCATCGGCCGCCGTTGTGGAGAAAGTAATCCGGGGGGATGCAGTACATCTGCCTGAACTCAACCCTCTGCTCGATGTGAGTCTCCACCTCGCTGGCTATGTAGGCCTGCCGGGTCATGGGCAGGTCACCCAGCTGGCAGAGGGAGCCGGTCACGTCGTCCTGGGACTGGAAGGTGAGCAGGGCGCCTTTGATGCGCGACCACTTGAGGTAGGTGATCTTGTGCCGGAGGCTGAACGTGTCCTCGAAGTTGACCCACTTGTCGTCGTCGTACCAGTAAGGCGTCGGGTCGCTGGGCGACAGCCGGACCAGCGTCCCGCCGGATTTGACCATCTGGCAGACGTCGTGGAAGTCCAGGTGTGTGTACCTGTGGGGCGGGGGTGGGGGTGGAGATGGGTGGGTGGACGGGTATTTGGGTGGATAGGTGGATGGATGGACGGATGGACGGAGAGGTGGTTGGGTGGATTGAAGGGTGCATTGGTAGGTGGGTGGTTCGGTGGATAAAAGGATGGATGCGTGGGTGGGTGGTGAGGTAGATTGAAGGGTGGATTAGTGGTTGGTTGGTTGGGTAGTAGGATGGATTAGCGGGTGGTTGATTGGGTGGAGAGGAGGGTGGATTGGTGGGCGGTTGGTTGGATGGATAAAAGGGCGCATTGGTGGATGGGTGGGTGATTTGAAGGATAAAAGGGCGGATTGGTGGATGGGTGGTTGGGAAGATAGAAGGGTGGATTGGCGTTATATAACGCACAAACTGATCGACTAATTCTAATTTTTTTTTTTAATAATCGGCGTGCCTATATAGTAAACGCAATTGCGTAGATGTACCAGATATCAATTATATCGAACAAAACATAAAAAGCTATAGGGATACATTCAAAGCTTGTTTAAAAATACAATGTCGAGATTTCGGAAGAAAACAATATTTACAGTTGATTAGGACAACAGTCTTTATTAGATGGCTTGTGACAATCTCTTGTCGCAATCTCTTTGTCTAGGCTGACGGAGCGTCAATACTAGTCGTAATACATAATATCGCAAGGGTATCTTCAATTCCCTGCATTCTCTTTTTTTTCCTCTTAATCGACTATTCTGTAAAAGCTTGATGTTCCAATGCTAAGACCCTCTAATTGTGAATTGCATTCTCAACGATCCATGAGATGAAGGTCTGGCTACCTTGGCGTTCAGTCATCCTTTTTTTTTATAACACCAATGTTTCTTGACGAAATGCAAACGTTTGATGCAATGCTAGTGTATCATGTTGCCCCGTTCTGTTGCAAAAATACATGTTTTGGATACAATTGGTCAATGTCTGGAGTCAGATTATCGCTGAATAATTTAATGAACCCGTCAGCATTCAGTTTAAGCGTCGGTGATTGGTTATACCTGATTTACCCTTCCTTCCATCACACTTCTGTAAAAAAAAAAAAAAAAAACAACACACACACAAAAAAAAACAAACAACCAAACAAAAAAAACCAAAAAAAAAAAAAAACCCTTTCAAAATGATTTTCTCCCTGATAAAGTCCACTTCGGGACAAGAGGGATTTATTGGTGCCATAGAGCCTACACTGCAACATTCTGTCTGTCTCTCTGTCTGTCTGTCTGTCTGTCTGTTTGTTTGCGCGTATTTCGAGTGTGAAATCTTTCTCGTCCCTGAACACTTATCTTGATTGAATTTGTCTAAAAGCAGCTTGCGCCGTGATTTTCGCTCTGGTTTCACGTGATAACTTTTTCCCTCGATATTATTATGGCCCCCGGTATATATTTTATTTATTTATTTTTTACATTTTTTTCAATGGAATTTTGACCGCATGTCAGTCGTTGTGCAATGTTCCTACCGGATTGATTGATATGTTCCAGGTTTATTTCCTTGTAAGAACATATCACGTTCCTCGTCTCGATCAATGTGTTTATTAATTTTTGTTCTCGCTTTTCTTGATTTACCTCTCACTCTTTTTCTAGCCGTCGTTCCTGTCAAATATTTTTTTAGTACTAATGCAATACTATTTTGTATGTACCGGCACTAGTTAAAGACCACTAAGGACCTAGAAATATTGCGATACATAGCTGTGAATCGGACGGATTGGAAAGACATCACAAGTCAAATATACGAAGCGGTCTCATTATTAATAATAGTAATAATAATAATAATAATAATAATAATAATAATAATAATAATAATAATAACAATAATAATAATAATAACAATAATAATGACAGGACCTGTACCGCAGTGGAACTTAACTAGTAAGGTCAGCTTCGGCAAATGTGCATTCAGTAGGAATGGTTAGAAACATAATGTAGTTGTTCTTCGACTAAGACAAGGAGAGAGGGGAGATCAATGTTCAAGAGTGGTCTCTTCAGTCTCATTAGGCCTAATAAAGGTGCGATCAACAACACAGTTAACTAGTGGACACATAGCGGAAGACAACGGGGCATTTGGTAGGCCTAGCAGATTGCTGCTCCAATACCGATCAGGCAAGCAATGTTCATTAGTGTCGCTTCAATGCTGGGACCATTAAGGTATGGCAAGTATCGACGTCTTTAATTAACTATACGGGGTGCTTGTGGGTGTGGACGATATTGAAAACAATAATCAGTTACATACTACGACGATTGGGTGGCTTATGAAATATCATTAATTTACTATTACTTATTAATTTAAAAGGGTTGTACTTCAGCATTCGCTCCTAAAATGGAATTTTCAAGAATATTCTCTTTCAAACTGTTTTTTATTTGCTCTTTGTATATACGTCTGTTTTTGTTTTCTGTGTGGGTTTGTGTATATTTGGTATTTGTTGTTATTTTTTGTTTGTTTGTTTTTGTTGGGGGTTTCTTGTTTGTTTTTGTTGGGTTTTATCGTATTGTTGTTGTTTTGTGTTGTTGTTTTTTGTTTGTTTTGTTGTTATTGTTCTTATTATTGTTTTGGGATTCTAGTCTTTGTTTTCTGACTGATTAATCTTTTCCATTTGTTTGTTTGTTTGTTTGTTGGGTTTTTTTGTTTAGTTTTATTCTGTTTTGTAGTTATTCGTGGGAGGGATTTGTTGGGAGGTTTTCGTGGGTGTTACACAGAGAGAAATGTAGGGTTCAAAAACTTTGTAGACATAACATAATGTTCCCGAACTTGTTTTTGACGGGTATGGTTTCAGTTGAGCCAGCGGGATCAATAAAGTGACGAGTGAATGTATCGAATACAAAAGTCAAACACAATCGTCTCGACTGAACGCCTCTGGAGCATTGATACACGTTCTTTTCATACCTACTCCTTCGTTCTTTTCTCCGCCTTTCATTATTCCCCCAGCCTACACACCTTTAACTCTTTTACTTCCAAAATCAAATCAGATTATCAGAATTGTAACCATTTGACTCTTAGATTACAATTTGTCAATGTATCGGCATGAATACGGTTCAACTCTTTAACCACAGTTTGCCCATTTATGGGATGAGCTAATCCCTATGTTTGGGTAAATTATTTATTGTTGTCAAAGAGTTAAAACGTATTCATGCCAGCATCGCGGTTTATCGTAGTCAAAGAGTTAATGGACTGGAGCCCCACCTACCAGTTGACCCTCTCGGCAAGTTGTTCACATGACTGCGTCTGGTGTCATGTACAATGTTACGTTTACTAGGAAAATATCGTTTTGCCCGTCTCAAAGCGTGAATGTCTGACTGACAAAGTCAACTGACCTGGAACCAGACAGTTTCTATCTATTTATCTATCTATATGTCTGTCTGTCTATCTGTCTATCTATCTATCCTTCTGTCCATCGCTAATACCTATGTTATAATTTTATATTTATAAATAATCTTGCTATTTATCTATATATATAGTACACCCATTCTTCAATGTATCCGTCAAATCTATCTACGTTTCATTTTAACTACCTATAGTTCTAGCTATTTATCTATCCACCTATCCATCCATCCTGCCATCCATCTATCCATCTATCCATCTATCAGCTATCTATCGATCTATCTATCTATCAACCCATCCATCCATCCATCTATCCATCCATCCATCTGTCTATATATCTATCTTTCTATCTCTATCTATCTATTCTATCTATCTATCTATCTATCTATCTATCTATCTATCTATCCTATCCTATCTATCTATCTATTTATCTATCTATCTATCTATCTGTCTGTCTGTCTGTCTGTCTGTCTGTCTGTCTGTCTGTCTGTCTATCTATCTATCTATCTATCTATCCAGCAGCCCAGGTCTGCTCATCTTCTTGTGGATCAAGTATTAATAACAATTTACTGGCGGACCTTCACCTAGCTAAAAGCGATATATGTTGGGTTTGTTTCGTTGGTTGTTTTTTTTTTTATTCTTTGTTATTTTGTTGTTGTTTTTCTTTCCTTTTGTTGGTGTTGTTTCTTTCTTGTTTATTTGTTGTTGTTGTTGTTGTTTGTTTTTTTTTTGTTTCTTCATTTATATTTTGCCTGTTCTGTGTTTTGTTTTTTGTTGTATTGCTGTAATGTTGGACACATTGTCATCAGTGTATCTAAAAAGGAAATAAAACAGAAATAAAATGACAATTCGTTTAATTCATCAGAAAATGCAAACATCTACCCATGAAACCCGAACAACAGCCAAATTGCACGCTGAAGATTTAACATATAAATAAGGAAGAATGAATAAGACGAACTGGGCTGTGAATAAATAAGTGCATAGTAAATTCGAGAATTGAAATTTGGTTTGCAAAATGTTTGTATTATTTTATTAACGCCAAAGAATTGTGCACCCAAGCCCCGCCACCTTCCCCCTCCACAAACACACACACACACACACGCACTCACACACACACACATACACACACGCACACACACACACACACACCAAAAATTAACACCTCAAAACAAAGGGGAAAAATTAAATGAAACAAAATAATCGACAAAGACAAAAATTAAACAACAGAACAAAATACAAAACCAAACAAACAAAACACCCATAAAAAGAGAACAAAAACCCTAAACAAAACAAAACAAATAAAAAAAAGAAAAATTAAAGTTGAGCCATATGATGCAACGTTCCATGCAATTTAGACTTTACAAAGCCAAGGCATTGTAGGAGTACATTATTTCTTTTTAAGATGACAATATCAAGTTATTCAAAATCAAATTCGGCATTTTTTCTTTCTGTAACAGATAAAATATGTTTGAACATAAAATAAAATTGTACCAAATAAACTAAACATATTATTTTATTACTCCGGATAGCCAAAATTAGTTGCGAGAAATTTTAGTGAAAATAGGCAAAGAGAGAGAATTAGTTAACATCGTCAAGAAATGGCAATTAGAGAGAACATTATCGAAGGCAAAAGAGTAGGTGGAGTGGAATATAACGAACAACTTCCCTGACTTTTTAAATAAAATTTCCAGGAGCATTGCCAGCAACCCTGGTTTCACAAAAGTAGCTAATAACATGCCCTTAGGGAAAAGAATGGTTGACAACATGCGAACGTGCATTCGCCATCACTGCTGATTATTAATGAACAAATTATTTAAGTATAATAAAACAAAGCATTTTAGATAAAGAGTTGTCTAGTCCTTTGATGAGGTGTCGTGACGCCTCCGAGAAAAATTGCGTATACTAAACAAATACAAACCGAAAAGAAGTCCCAAATGAGAAAATCCAGAAATCAAAACCAACGACCTTAAGGCGATACTCCACAAACTGAACCAAAACTCCAGACTTAAAACATAAAACGAAAGAGCTAAGAGCAGTAAGAGATTTCAACGATTATGATGGAATGGACGGACTCGTCTCGTAAAGATGGCCAGCTTAATTATTGGATGCTTTTGATGGACATGACCATGGGTTACCATAAAAATAAAATAAAAGTTCAACATTGTTCAACGGAAAATCCGAAATAAGTTATTGCGCACACATCATGCTATCAATTGGATGCAGATATGGAACTTTATTGGCGTAGAGATAATTTCAATGAAGGCTTAATTAATCAAAGGCATCCTTTAAGTAAGATGAGTCAACCTTAGATATTTCCACATGAATCTGTCTGAATAACACATGGTACGTTGAATTTAATATGTTTAGACCTCTCATGTAGGAAAAAGCAACACATTTGAGCCCGCTGTTTACCTAATTATATAATACACATATGTATACATATACTTATACTGTGTATGTGTGTGAGCGTGTGTGTGTGTGTGTGTGTATGTGTGTGTGTATGTTCATAGATAGATCCAAACACTGATAGAGCACAATTTATTAGTGACAAACCAATACGAAGAGAACAATATCGAGCCCGTGCACAACAGCAACTAAAAGTCGTAGCTCCAACGGAAACACAATGGGCAGATATGACACTAACAGCGTTACATATGGCCGCCCATGACTCTTTAGACAATGTGGGAACTACCAATGCACATCGAACCATGAGATCAGGAAATAAAGAGCGTATTCGAGGCCCAAAGGAATCTGTGACTGTAAATACTAAACACATACGATACCAACGCTTTCACAAAACCTAAAAAAGAAAGGAACTATATTTTGCACAAAATAAAGAGCATTTGAAGTGCGAAATCTAGAGCTTGATACACTAGTCTAGGATATAAATAACGGAAACAGTCACAGAAAGATGTTCAAAGTTGTACGTCTTTTAGACAGAGAACAAATAACTGGAAAACCAAACGGTAGAAGACGACAGTGGCAAAATAAAAATAAACCCAAACCAAGTCCTTGAAGTAACAATAACATCAAACCATTTGAAGCCAAATTCAGAGATAACAACAGCAAAGAAATCGACAGTTTCTCAGGAGATCCAAGACCACTTTACAAACCGATAACAAAAGCAGAAATAAGAATATGCATCAACAAATTAAATAATGCACGGGCACTAGGAGATGACGCCATTTTTGGAGAGTATCCAAAATACACACCACTACAATATGATGAACAGTTGGCGATTATACTTAACAAAACATTTGAATCCAATGAAGTTATAGACATAAATAACGGAATAATACTAGCTAGCATTATGAAAGCCCGAAAACCAAAATAATCTCACCAAAACCTCAGACCTATTACACTCTTACCAACACTGTCACTAATTCTTATGAGGAGAATACGACCACAAGTTGTCACAAACTGTTGGTCACAAAGTGAAAACGGTTTCAGACCATATCGAAGTATGGCTGAGGCAATATGGGCACACAGATGGATAGCTGACAAAACAATTCGAACGAAAATAGAAGTAAAAATTACTGGCTTGGGTGTGTCTGCAGCGTTTGACACAATCAGAAGAGATACGATGATTGATATACTTTCAGAATGAGTCTCGGAATTAACGACACAGATAATACCGGATCATTCAATGGAAACATCGGAACACCTCAGGGAGATTGTCTTCGTCCCTTACTGTTCATCATCTATCTCTATCGTCCCTTTACGAGAAGGTAAAAAATATATAAAATGGCCCACTCACAAAACAGATACAGCAATCCCACATAAAATAATATACTATGCGGATGACATAAACTTCATTGGTCGTGCATTTGTCGACGTGGACATCATTCAATATGTCCAGAAAATATACAACGTATTATTAAATATAGACAAAACAGAATTAACAACGATATAAAGTCAAAGTGATGTCTGGAAAAATGTTAAGAAGCTGGGCTCTCTTCTTGGTGATAGAGGAGATATTGAAAACAGGAAACAACTTTCAAAAGTAGCTTTCTACGTAGTGATACATGCTTGGATAAAAAAGGGAGTAAAAAACAAAACACAAACAAAAACAAATAAAAAAACCCCAAAGAAAACGCGACTGAAGTTATACAACACATTAGTAAACTCTAGTTCTATGTAAAACTGTGCAACATGAGGATTGACGAAAGCAGGTGAAGACAAACTGGACACTTTCCATAGAATGCAACTGAAAATGGTCATACGAATAAGATATCCAACAAAACATTCAAGTGAAACAGTGTATAGTAATGCACTGAGACACCAATTTCTCTCCAAGTTGTAGAAGCACAATGGAGGCTATTTGTCTTTATCTTGAGACACGATCCAGAAATTCCATCTAATAAATCCATGAACCGTTATAATATCACCAAAATGGAACCGAACGTTATATATAAGACGTCCAGTCACCACATTGCCAATAACACTTCTTAACGATCTCAAGAGAATACCGAATGAAAAGATCCGGCTGCCATCTTATAAAGACCACTAAAGAAATGGCAATTGATAGACAGGAATGGAGAGTCTCCTGCATTAAAATAAGGGGGTGCTATCGAGGCTGCAAAGTCGGACGACTATGCTAGCGCACTTATTCCAGTAAGCCATAATATAATAGTGTATATTTGGAGTTTTTCTTCAGCACAGAGGTTGGAGGATCTGTCTCCTTGTTTGTAGGATCTTTTTTGGGAGCAAAAAGAAAATAATGGAAAAGACCACAGATAAATTGGGGAATAAAAAAAATAAATAAATAAAAAAGCAAGCGCCTACAAACCAGGTGACAGATCCTGCAACCTCTGTGCTGAAAAAAAAAATCCAAATTTTAAAATCCGCAAATAACACAATGTCCCTGAGTTAACGATCTGAATCCAACAGAAAATGCCCCCATAAACAGAGATTCAAAGTGGAAAATTACCGCCCAACCCACACACCCACCAACCCTCAACGACCGCCGCCATTGAACCACTCTGAGCTCACAGGGTTGGTTAGTCAACTCACTCGCCTATAGAAGCCAAGACAAAAACTAAAACATCATGACGACCATAATGGCATCTGACGAATGGGCTGCCACCCACGAAAAGGGCCTTTAATGCCTACACCAAAGTAAGGGAT
>JBCJKE010181232.1:0-2500 GCA_039654525.1 Melibe bucephala
GCAGTCATTGATATTACGTTTTAGGAATGCTAGCAGACCATTTGCTTTCTTACATATTGCACGGTTTTGGTCTTTCCCTTTTTCCTAAAATTTCTTCACAACTTTCCTTCCAAACACCTCTGATCTCATTCCAATGCTCTCCAACGTTATCTGTTAGTGTCTCCAGTGCTTGAAAACGATTGGTAACGGCCACCGTAAATTCCTGTCTCTTTTGTGGGTTTGTTAGCAAATGAACATTATACTTTGGTCTTGGGTTTGACATAACTTTTCCTTTCTTCAGTTTGAGTTTGATCTTTGCTAGGACCAGGTGGTGGTCTGACCCTACGTGTGCTCCTCTGTAAACTTTCCCATCTTGCATCGAGGTTCTGAATGGACAGTTAATGCAAATATAGTCTATTTGGTTTGCTATTTCTGCATTGTAGTTCGGGGAGATCCAGGTAGCTTTGTGAATTCTCTTATATGGGAAAAGGCTGCCTCCTATTGCCAGATGGTTGTAAGCACACATGTCTGCAAACATTTCTCCATTTCCTTCATTTTTCCAATTCCATGTTTCCCCATTATTTCTTCATATCCGGTATTATCATCACCTACCTGGGCGTTAAAGTCTCCTAATACAATGGTAATGTCCTTCATGTTGACTTTATCTAGTATGTCTTGGAGTCTATTATAGAAGGCCTCTTTCAACTCCTTTTCCTTTTCATTGGTTGGTGCATAACAGTTAATGACCTTGAATTTTTTCTTTTTGCTTGTTCTAAAGGTTGCGGTTATGATCCTGGATCTCTTGGGCTCCAATGATTCAAGGGCCCTTGCTGCTCTTTTGGAAAGCATAAGTCCCACTCCTTCTCTATGGTCTGCATCATTGTCCTCCAGGCCAGAGTAGAGAACTGTCTCTCCTGACATCAGGGTGGTTCGTCCCATGCCTGTCCATCTTGTTTCAGAGATCCCAAGAAGGTCCATTTTGTACGCCTTAAACTCTTTGGCTACATCATTCGTTTTGCCTGTCTGGTACATCGTGCGTACGTTCCAGGTGCCTATTCTGGAGATTTCCCTTAGTATCGGAGGGTCCATCTGCCCTCTAGGTTCCTTTGTCAGGCTTTCCCCAGGGAGCTTCCTAATTCTCAGTGGCTGAGATCCTTCTTCCTCCAAGGTAGGCAGTTCGTTTCTGTCCCTTGTTGACGTTTCTGTAGCGGTGTTAGTTTTTTCCAAGGGAAGAGTTGCTAACCCCACGCCTTAACCCCCAACCTGGAGGACCCGGTGACTCTTTTTCAGGAGTCACTACCTCGTTCGTCATTTAGTCGCTTTTTACGCCACGCTAGCATCACGTTGGATAAATTTCTTGCACCCTCTCTGCTGAAGGACCCCACTATCCACAGGCGTCGAGGGGGGGGGGGGGGTGCAGCTCCATAGAACTGGATTTTTTTCGAGGTTTCCTCCTCTAGATCCATTGTGTTTTGTTCCTGGGCCGCGTGGTCTAGGTTAACAGGGTCACCTTGTGAGGGATGTGCCTTTTCGGTCACGCACAATGGTCTTGAACAATAGAGTGGTTGGCCATACCAAGGGAATTACAGCGCATGCTCACCCCTTTCACCACGGCAAAGCCAAAGCTAGGTATGGAGGCACCTAAGGGAGAACATTCCATTGCTCTTCTTCCCAAGTACCTTAACATCTATGTCCCTAGTCTCCCGACCTCGACCCCACTGCTCCATATCATCATACTCTAATTTTTATCCTCTAGATCTGTATGCATGACACTCACTTTAACTAGAATCTCTAAATTATATAGACATATCTGCTTACCTCCATCAATTTTCCAGGCTGACCTTCCAAGAAATGCCCACAGAACATGGCAGTCATGACTTTACTTCTGGTACACAAAACTACTTTGTGAGCGTACACTCTCCTGCCTGAAATAAACCCATAGGAACAGAAATTGTAGGTTTTTTGTTGTTGTTGTTTTGTTGTTGTTGTTTAGTTGTAAATTTACAGCTGTCAGAATTAGAAAAATCAAGTAATGTTAAGGAACAACCCTATGAAGTGGCAAACACTCATGGTATGACAAATGGCATCCAAAATTTGTCTGTCATTGTGACAGCCAGAGATGCCAGAAATGGCAGCGTAGTCTAGTGGTAAAACGCTTGGCTCGTAATATAGAGCTTGCAGGTTTGAGTCATGTTTACCAAATTTTCCTTACCACACTCAGGTTAAATGAGTACCTAACCGTAAAACAGCATTGTCTCCGTCCGAAAAACAATGCACTGCACCTATCTGGAAGCATGTTTTGTCTTGAAATTACAGAATAAAAAAGGACCCCCCCCTCTTCCCCCCAAAAGAAAAATGAAAGCCAAAACAAACAAGTTTTCAATAGCAAAATATCCTATACAATTCTCCAAAGCATATTTGATGGAGATAAAAAAATAAGGGAGACATGGGAAGAATTAGACTGACAATACAATAGAAAAGAATGGACTCTCTAGACAGCCTTACTCTTAAAGTAGTCCCC
>JBCJKE010181232.1:7500-10293 GCA_039654525.1 Melibe bucephala
AAATCAAGACTTATTTTTCCCTATGCTTGAAAGATTGGCTGTCTTCAAAGTTAGATCCATCACCTAACCGATATATATATATAACTTCACGATCAACACTTCATAGAGATTTTTTATTGTTGATTAATGGGTATGTTTTCCTTGTGTATGCATGGACATGGTGACCTTTTTAAAGAAAGCCATTGAAAAAATGAAAAAAAAAAACTGCCAAAGAAAACTCAATTCCATAAACAAATAGCAATTACCGGGAAACAAATATTGCATAGACACATCAATGTCTACACACAAAACACACAAAACACACACACACATACATGCACATAAAAAAAATAAAACAAAACTAAAAAACAGGTGAAACAAACTAGGCCTATTGACGTACGGATTGCTGGCTTTTCAGGGCAATAAAGGCACTTTGATTTCCTCCTTGAAGGATGAAGGATTCTTTTCATTGTTCTGTTTTGAAGATAAAGACATATTTTATTTTAAATGATGAATTCAATAGATGTAAATGTGTTGCAATGTTCAATGGGGGAAAAATGGTTTAATATGATTTATTGGAAATGTTTCTTCTTCTTTTACATTACCAACGTCAACAAATTCAAAAGACTCTCCACAAAAATACCAACTAAAGATCTATAAAGACAAGACAGAATTCACAACGTTATCAAGAGATGAGGAAGACTGAGGAAATTAAAGAGAGTGGGCTCACTCATCAACAATGAAGAAAGAAGGAAATGTACTTTTAAAACCTATAATTATAAAATAATTCATGAAATTTATATGACTTATAAATATACAAAACCAAAATGTATATCAGAATGCACTCACACATTCACACTGATCTTGCACTACTACTTTTGCTTTTCATTACATATTTTGAATAGAAGACAAACTGCAACTGGAATGAACAATAATGTTCATCTTCTTGTTTCACAAGGCAGACAGTGAAAATATTGTACCTATGAAAGATTTCCTTGCAGAGACTACAAAGATAGCTCATGGTTTCCCTTCAACTGGCCAAATCATTAGCAGTATACAGTAAATGATTTTGTGGCTCACAAATATTTTTGAGTATATTTCAACAATTGCTTGCAGTTTGCTTTTATTTTTTACCTCTGGCTTGTTCGATTTTTTCTTCTTCTTCTTCTCCAGAAATATCAATGGCAGAGAAGACACATATATTTTATCCTTCAAAGAGCTGACGAGATTGGCAGAGTTGTACAGTAGAATTTCATCCCCAAAAATGTGAAATTTAAACAAAAATTAACAACATCAATAAAAAGAAACCTTTTTCATTGCACAAGTGTAAAACTGTTGGCGTTATCTGATTATCCAGTGAGAAAAAAATGTAATACAATTGCGTGGCCTAGACAGGTTTACAGCATGGTGAATTAAGTGTACCACATTTTTGTAAGTGGTAAAAACTGTTTTCCATAGGTGTTTTCCTACTTAGTGTATCAATTTAGGTAAATGGACCAAAAATGAACAAATAAAAAAATGTATTTCATCTCTCCTCTCTGTAAAATTGCTGTTTCAGCATATGTTTGGTTAAACTGTGATAGTGACAATATACACAAAAATAAGCAAACACTAAATTAATACTTTTTCCGCCTGATCAAATGAAAGTCAAAGAGAAGAATGGGTAGTCTTTTACTTTTAATTTAAGCATCGGTCTTGAGTCCTTACCAGTGCTAATAATTGTGTTTTTTGTTTTCATTTAAAAGAGCTTGGGGCATTGATATAGAGTGAGATCAGAAGCCCAGTACAAGATCGAGCTCACCTTAGATCTAGATATCTATGATCTATTATTATTATTATATATAGATTCTAGATCTAATTACATAATTTATAAAATCTTGATTTGACCATTTAATGAGAATGTGTGGTACTCATTGGTATTGCTAAATTTTTATTTAATTTCTACATTTATATAAATTTCATAAATTTATGAAAAGCTGCCGCTAAAGTGAAAGATTTTATCTAAATGGAGTACGAGAACAGGCCAAAAGACCCTATTTTAGTTGGCCTGGCCAAGCCCTTCCAGCGCCCCATAAAATGGCTTAGCGGTAATCCGATCCGTGACCGCAAGCCATGACGAACGAGGAATCCCTGCCTAGCCTGACACTTTTTGAAAAAAATTACTCATCTTTAGAGATCAATTTAGCAAGTCTATATCTCTGATGATTCTTTGATTCAAATTTACCAAGCTAGTTTCATTTACTGTCTGTTTCTGTGTGAAAACGTGATTTCTTTATGATTGTACTTTTACTTTTGTACTTTTTAAACACGGCAACAAGGCAGGACCGTTCTTAAGCACAGCTACTTCTTCACTCTTTTTGAACTTCTTCATGAAACTGACGGACTCAGTCAACTGAGCATTTTTTTCCAACACGTCGCTAAAAGCTAGTATTTGTTATATTTATATTACTTAGAGTTGCTTAGAGTTGTTTTCCAGCTCAGGTTCTATAGAACCTCTTTGCTGGACTCGTAGTCATTTTGTTTTCCGTTCTCATTTTCTCTCTGCTTGACCGTTTTGACCGTAGTGATGTCTGCTTTAAAGTCATCATAGACCAGCTCTTGATTTCTCCAGTGCTTGTCCAATCTGTTCTTAAATAAATTAAGAGAGTGTGCACAAACTACTTCGTCGGGCAGGCTGTTCCAAAGTCTCACAACACGGATGCTGAAGCTGTGCTTCCTGATGTCAAGTCTGGCCCTCTCTTTAAAGAGTTTCTTGCTGTTCCCCCTTGTCCCCGTTCTAGACGAATGATCTGATGACATCTTGACAATGTGTCC
>JBCJKE010181343.1:0-10293 GCA_039654525.1 Melibe bucephala
GAGTAGAGGAATTCAAACAAACTTATTCTACTAAGGAATTATTAACGACAGTGTCACACTACTTCACACATAATCTGAATCAGTCAATAACAACACAATACAAATTCTCGAAAATTCTATGAAAGCTGCTATCTCCATTCTTCTTTTTTCTCCTTTACAATAAGACCATGGAATAATGTTCTAACAGTTCTCAAGGCTGGTCACATCCCATAAGTCTTGAAATGAACCAACATTCATGACAGTGAAAACAAGATGATAACACAAAACATGTATTAACAGGATTGCTTATTGTCAACCATTTGACTTAGTATAAAGGAAAAGGATTAGAAAAAAGAAAAGGAAGAGGGGGATGAGTACGTAGACTACTCTTCACTTTGAACAGCCTAAGGCAGGCGGCATGGTGTACATGAACTTTCAAGGCAAATCATGATGGAAAACACATCATGTAGATCTGGTCACTCAATTCAAATTCGGTTTTAGTAGGATTTAACTATGTATGCATTAATGGTTTACTTGAAAATTCTGAAATTTACAAATAACTGTTCTTTTATAAATTGTTCTTTTTCATTTTGTGACTTTCAGTGGCTGAGGATCCTACAGATGATGATGATGATGAAGAAGAAGAAGAAGAGGAGCAGAAAGCAGATGAAGAACCTGAAGAAGAAGAAGAAGAAGAAGAAGAAGACAAGAAACCTACTAAAAGAGGCAAAAGTGCGTCATCTTCAAAATCATCTGGTATGTCTTTGAATTGTGGCATATTTTTTTAACTGCCTTGTTACGGCTTCCTTTAACAATACTAGTAGTTAAAGCTTAAGAACATTTGAATAGCACAGACTTAATTTTAAGGAGAAAAAATGGCAAGATAAGATCATTAACGATATGAAACCAAAAGTTAAAGAAATACACTATAAATGTCATACACTTTAAATATTGATACTCATCATGGTTTAGTTCTTACTGCAGTAAATTGCTTAGAAAATTTGATGTTTTTAATCATTATATAATCAAATTTCTCTCTTTCTCTCTCTCTCTCTCTCTCTCTCTCTCTCTCTCTCTCTCTCTCTCTCTCTCTTTCTCTTACTCTCTCTCTCTTACTCTCTCTCTCTCTCTCTCTCTCTCTCTCTCTCTGTCTCTCTCTCTCTCTGTGTCTCTCTCTCTCTCTGTCTCTCACTCTCTCTGTCTCTCTCTCTCTAATACTCCAGTAACTTGAAGACTACCTATAACATTCCTTCCCCCTTCCTTATTGCATTGGGATTTATTTTACATGTGCAGTACGGACACTTGTTGTAAAAAAAGGAAGTTCTCCTGTAGATGATGCGTGTCCTGTGGCAAACAAAACAAGTATCTATGAGGCTGGAAATGTGGCATGGGATTGTATGCTTAATCAGGTAATTCCTCTAGGAAGTATAATTTTCACAGTAAATGATATTTTAAAAGAAATTAGGTTTGACGTCAAAGTTTCTTTTGTTTTTTTGTGTTTTTTTTTTCCCTCATGTGCACTTAAGAGAGCAGAAAGCTGCATAAATCTGATACCAGCAATACTAGGAAAATTATGTCTTCACACACATTTTGGACACTATAAAATAAGTGCAAGAATTTTTTTTACCTTTAAAACAAGTATTAGAGATACTCTAATTATTATTATTTTAGTATTACTAAAATTGTCACATTTATATACTGCACTATAAATGCTAGGCCATCAAGAAATGATTGAAAAAAGATATATGCCTTTGGTTTTGGTAATTTTGTGCCCTGGAATGTGTGTGTGTGTGTGCGTGTTAGTAATTTTAAATTGTTTGATTACCACGTCTTTATTCTTCATTGCAGACAAACATTGCCAACAACAACAACAAATATTACCTGATTCAACTGTTGGTTGATGGAAGTGGCAAGCTTTACTATATCTGGCTGCGCTGGGGCCGTGTTGGGTATGCTGGACAAACCAACCTTGTGTCCTATCAGTCGGACCTAGAAGGTGCCAAAAAATTCTTTTGTAAGAAGTAAGAAGCCTTTTCAAATATTTCCATTACTCTTAATGATGTGGTAAACTTTATTCATAACTTTTGACTGATGATAAAGGAGTTTGTATATGTTTTTACTATTAGTAGTAGTAAATAATGCCTTGTTTTATCTTAAATCAATGATAAGTTTAAAGGCGTTTAGGACCTTCCTAGTAGGCATGTTATATATAAATTTTTTGTCATTATTAGTTTTATTATCGATATGGTTATTAACGATTGTTAAAAAAGCAGAACTTAAAACACACTTTCAAGGTACAGTAGTCTCCACCCTTCGACCCACTGGTTAGGTATCAAGAGAAACAGGTTAAGAGATGTACAGGTAGGTGGTGGTGGGTGGGGGGAGGGCACATGAAAGTCCATAATATGAACATGTAATTGAATGTAAAGTGCGGGTAGTTGACCACTCACCACCCTTTATGTAGATTATCTGGCAACAAACTAAAGAATGATTTGCTGCAAAAGCACCCAATCAATAGTCTACTATGACAAGTCATATGGATGTTCCCCTTTGTCCTTCTCATGTATCAGTCGGCTATGCACTCTTTGATGTCAACCTTCATCATAGAGAGCTCTGCGAAAGTTTTGCTTAATGGCCATCTGCCCACACTAAGTGCAGGGGTTTACTCCTTTATTCACCAAGGCAGAGCAGGACTTTATTCACCAAGGCAGAGCAGGACTTGTGCTGCAATTTGGTTGACCAGATGACTATCGAGTCTAGTGTAAAACAATTTGGTTTGAATATCTATACCTTTATCGCCTTTGTGAGAAGCATGCTTTTATAAGTGTTGACATTGAGACCCTAATGACTTGTTTTTGAAGTCATGAATGGGATGACTGTATAGTGTGTAAAAATTATTTTTCATTATTGTTATTTTTTTATGTGCTGAGGGGGAAAAAAATCAAAGATCTGGTCTGAGAGGCAGATTTTAGAGGAATATTTTAAATACAAAATATGTTACATGAAAACAGTGGATTATAAAGCGAAATGGGTTATGAGACGGTAAATACTGTATTCTGCTTTCAAAATACAGTTCTCCCACACTTTTTTTTTCATTCAATCCCTCAGGTTCCAAGACAAGACTGGAAACAACTGGGCTCAGAAGAACTCATTTACAAAGATAGCTGGGAAATATGATCTTGTGAAGATTAATAACACTGTTACAGTAAGTATAAAAGAAAACGCTCCTCTCCCTTTTTTCCCTGTGTTATGGAGAATAAAGGTATAGTAATAGCAAAAGTGAAGGAAAAATTTGCAAAGGGGAGTTTTTCAAAAAGATAGCTTTCTAGAGCCTTTGCATCACGGCCATTAACATTAAAAAAAGACAAAACTGAACAGGAAAAGCTGGAAACAATTAAGTTCTTGCCAGCTTTGCCCCTTTGAACCCATATCCTTGGATTCCCGTGAATTTTCAAGATCTTCTCAATCCGGATCTGGACCAGTTAGTTCCCTATCTATTTCATCTTCACAAGAAGCCATATCATCCGACACTATCACGGTCACTCTCTCTTTCATGGCCTTACTCTGCTGTAGATATCTCTTGTATTGTCATCATCATCTAATTTGTGACAAACCACACAATTCTACAATACCATCATCAAAGAATAGGTTGAAGGCAAACACTTATTTCCTGATTTTTCCATGTCCACAAGGACAGAAATAAACAGAAAATCAAAGTACTGAAATCTTACCTTCAAACAGTTCAGAGCCATGCTGGAAAACAGTGTCCAATAGTCCAACGGACGTTAATTCTACTTTCAGACTGTCTCAAGGGGAGAGTATTTCCAGACACTACAGGATATGGCATTCTGCAATCTCTCCTAATTTTTTCATGAGGAAAACATGTTTAAGGGGTTGATTTCTCTCATATTTGCTCAGTTGTAAGGGATGAGTCACACACAAAGTATTTTGGTCTCACAATCGAAATGTTTTTAAGTTAAATTATAATCATGCCATGCCAGTTTTTATTTGTTTGTTTTGTTGGTTTTTTTCTTGTTATTATTGTTCTGTTCAAGGTTTTGTTTAAGTTTTGTCTTCAGCTTTTTTGACTGTCCCCTTTATGGTGAGATCAAATCAAGCTCTCGATCTTTTACAGGGACAGTATTGTGTAGAGAGTAGTAGTAGTAGTGTACCTCAGGACTAGATATACATTGAGGGGTTTGAAAGTTTCCTCCAAGCAGATGCAAGGCATTCCAGACAAACCAAAATCTGAATGAAAACCCCAGCAATACATGTGATGCAGGATGTTAGTAAATGGAATAAAGTGGATAAAACCAAGCCACAACCCCAAGACCCAAGAAATCACTTCATGTGATGAGACAGAGTAAAGAAATATGCAGAATCAATACAAGAAATATCCAGATTTAAACAATACATATATAAACATATAATATATATTGTTTGTGTTAGCACCTTTATTTTCTGATTTATATTCCTTCTTTGAAATCAATTTATATGCCATTTACATCCACTTTCTAGGATGATGATGATGTTGAAGGTATGGAAGATGGGGAAGCAGAAGATGATGCCAAGGTTCCTGACTCAAATCTAGATAAACGTGTTCAGGTATAATTTAGCTTTTTTTTGTTTTGTAAAAAATGTTGATATTCATTTCTTTATTGAAGCTTTCATGATCTCTTCTCCTGCTCACTGCCTAATCAGTTAAAACACACTATGGAAAGATGATAAAATATTTTGCACCAGAAGCCATAAAACATAGAGAGAGATCTAAAACATCAGCTGTCACCACACTCAGACAAGACCATACTTAAGAAACTCTCTCAAACTAATTGGGTCGGTAAACCAAATAGACTCTCAGACCTTGAACATTTACACCGAGCTGCTAAGGTTGAAAATAGTGGAAATATGCAGTCATGACATTATATCTGGCGGAAGCATGAGATCACATTTCAGTAAACAGAATGGACAGTCATGGATAGATGCTATACAACTAGAGCATCTGCAAATATATCTATATGAACATGAGATTAGGTAGAAAGATCCCCATTGTAACTGGATGAATAACAATGACAAAATTGCTTTATTTATTATTTATGGATTATAAAAATCAAATACATATTATTATGTATCCTTGTTCAATAAATTTTCAATTAATTTCAGGATCTGATAAATCTCATCTGTGATGTGAAATCGATGGAAGAGGCTGTGGTAGAGATGAAATATGATGCTAAAAAAGCACCTTTAGGTGAGGTTAAAGATCAATTTATACTTTTGTCATTCTTTGTATTCCTTTTTCTTGATTTACAAATAGAAATAACAAAGTTTCCAGTGTGTTTCATAAAGGCAGTGTAGTTATCTAAAATATGACAGGTTCTCCATTTTTGAATATTTCCCATACTATTTTTCAGAAATTGAATGTGGACGCTTTTGTGTATATATGTTTTTGTGCATGATATGACAGCTGAAGATACTAAGCATAGTAACTATATAACAATACTTTTGCAATAAGAGGGCTGTCAGTTTAAATACAAGTCTTACCTGAAGCAAGATCATTTTGTTATCTATATGTATGAGAATGTAAGCTGAATTTTTGTGCTTGCACGTAATCTATTTTCCTGTTGGGACCAAATAAGTTTTGATTCTAATGACAAATAACCATCTCTGTCATGTACGATAGTCATACTTTTGTTACCTTTTGAAGATATGGTGATGGATGGATGATGGTAAATCAACTCAATCAAAACCTCGCACTCTTTATTCTCCTGTAAAGGCAAGTTGACCAAAGAGCAAATCAAGGCTGGCTATTCAGCTTTGAAAGACATTGAAGACTTGATTAACCAGAAGGATTTTGGTCGCAATCTGAGCAATGCCTGCAGTGAATTCTATACCCGCATCCCACATGAATTTGGGTGAGATTTTTCTTCCTCTTTCATCTTTTCACTCTTTAGGGAATTTCTGTCTCAAACAACTTTTTACATCCATCTCTCTGTTAAAGCCATGATTCTCTCCATATCTTTCATTTTTTTTTACCATTGTCTTCTGTTTTCTTTCTTCTTTTTATATTCCTGTTAGAGTGAGATTGTTTTAAGTTAAAGAATGTGAATGGGAACATTAAATTATCTTTAAATTTTCTGATTTTGGTAATGGACTGGGGGAGGGGGGTATTTATATTGTGAATGGAGAATTGATAAATAATGTTTGTCCTAAAAGCTGACTCAATGCTTTTTTGCATCAAACATTGTCTATGGTTATTTGAAAGCTTTTTAAAGGCATTATGTTGAACAAATTTTGAAACATTTCTTTAAACCCAGAATGCAAGTGCCACCTCTAATTCGTACTCCTCAAGATCTTAAAAAGAAGCTTCAATTGCTTGAGGTAAGAAGGCCTATGAGTTCTTTATTTTGTCTTCGTTTCATACTACTCATTCCTTTATTTTGGTTATTGTATATTTGTTCTTATATAGATCGACAAAATGGAAACAAAAAACAAAAAAATGTCAAAAAAAAAAAAAAAAGATGAAGAATCAAAATGAAGTGATTCTTAAAAAAATGTCAAACATTTTTTTACTAAAATAACCAGTAACGATAATAGTCATCAAAGGACTTAAAATTTGTTTCTTTTTTTTTTTTTTACGCTGCCATGTTCAAAAGAAGAGCTGCAGCTGTCTAGCCTTTAAATTGAACATGACTTATTCTTATTCGATGCAGTTGTCTCGAATCACACATATTCCATGTTTTTTTTCGCAAATGTATTTCATTATTCTGCCCTTTTTATAATGTTGCTATGCTCATTTATCGACATCATCTTTTTGACAGGCTCTGGAAGATATTGAAATTGCCATCAAGATGCTGAAAAGGGGTGACAAGTCTGAGAATCCACTTGATCGACATTATCATCAACTGGCCTGTGATTTATCACCCATGGATAAATCTTCTGATGATTTTAAAGTAAGCAATGATATACATAGCACTTTTCTAGTATATGTCTAATACGGGTTTGTAAAATAACAAGTCATAATTTATTAACATTTCCAAAATCTCAGATTTCGATGCTCGTAGAATTCCACATTGAGTCTTGTTTTTTCCTGATGAAATCTTCTGAGATATTAAAAATAACTCTTTTGTATCATGTTTATAATCAGCTCCTAAACAGCTACCTGCAAAAGACGCATGGTCCTACCCACAAGTTGTATTCCATGGTGTTGGAAGATGTCTTTGTTTGTGACAGGCAAGGGGAGGCAACACAATTCATTGATCATGGTAACAGGTAAATAGTTGTGGTCGCTTTATTCACTAGATAAGTGTAAACCATTGTTTTGGTTAAGTTGATATGTTAAATTTTACTTGTTTTTGGTGTGAGATTCAAAAGATTTATCTCTCCCTCTTTCTAGTTATAATTCTTGATAAGATGTAAATTCTTTAATTTGATATGTGCTTTTATATCAGAAGAGCGTGCATTTTGTAAGATAAATAGATGTCTAGCAATTCTTCTTTTATTCAAGAATAAAGTCTGTTTGAATATTGAATCTTTTTTAATAGGATGCTATTGTGGCATGGATCTCGTCTTACTAACTGGGCTAGCATTTTGAGTCAGGGCCTCCGCATTGCCCCTCCAGAGGCTCCTGTCACCGGTTACATGGTAAGTTACTTACTTCATTGCTTTCCTAATGCTGTATCTCATCCCAGTTTGCCAACTACCTTGCCTCGATGGCTTTATATATTTGAGCTTATTGATCTCACCATCCTCCATCCTCGCCTGTTTTATGCAAATAATACAGCCAATGTCCTCTATTGAATGAAACCAAATTATGTGGCAGACACATGTAAGATCTCTATTTAGCACAGTCGTCAACATTGTCATTGGCCTTCCATTGAACTTTTAATCCAATTTCAACTACCTTGCCTCGATGGCTTTATATATTTGAGCTTATTGATCTCACCATCCTCCATCCTCGCCTGTTTTATGCAAATAATACAGCCAATGTCCTCTATTGAATGAAACCAAATTATGTGGCAGACACATGTAAGATCTCTATTTAGCACAGTCGTCAACATTGTCATTGGCCTTCCATTGAACTTTTAATCCAATTTCGATGAAGTTTTGCCTTGATCTTTTTTTTTTTTTTTATAGTGACAGACTTATCTTTGCCTCCTCATAATATTTGTTTAAACAGGTTCCATCAGACTTCTAGGGTATAAGTGAATGCAGCTTCTTTTGATATTAAAGTTCAGAAAATGAGCATGAAGTTCTCATTATTATTTGCTCACTGAATTATCTTCTAAATTGTCATTGGGCACTTATGATCACTAAGGTTGTCGCCAGCGATTCTCTTCCATTAACAAAATTTTAATGCTGGTGGTGTAATATATGTCATTGTAGCAATAAGTATGATCCTCATTTCTACAGGGTTTTTTTTGTTTGTTTTATTTTAAAGACATGGTGCAAGAAAAGGAAAACATTGAAGAAAAGGACAGTAGACAAAAATAGTGGTTGGTCGTGGAATTTCTACTTGGTCTTTTAATGTTATTTTCTGCTACTAGGGCCAAACTTACATTGTGTGAATTCACTTTTTTTTTTAGAGGGAGGGGATGTTTGTTTGTCTGGGGTTTTTTTTTGTTTGTTTTCTTTTTGTTTTATTGTTTTTTGTTGGTTTTTTTTTTTGGTTTTCTTTTTTTAGCCGTATGGAGAAGGAAAAGCTGTATTTCACTTATTCCTATGAGGGAATAGCAGATGTCAACTTGCTGTAATATACCTTCACCAGCCATTATGAATTCCAGCATATGCTGAAAGTTAATTACATATTTTATATGTAATCCTTTCCAAAAAAGATTTCCATACTACTTTGTTGCTATGAAATATCTTACCCTAGGTCATCATTTATGGAGAATTTGTATGGAACTACAATTATGGAGAGTGTCTGAGAAGTGCTGATGTAGGCGCCTTTCAAATATGCATCTTAAGTTGGATCTTTCAAACTTTTCATTTAATCTCGCTTAGTACTGATTCAGTTTTGTTATATAGCCTTTAATTTTAACAAAGGAGAAAAATTTTCCACTTCTTATTGTTGTTCCAATTGCCTTGGAATATTATGATCATATTAAGATCAAGTGTTTTTTGTTGTTTTTTTTTGTTTGTTTCTCATTTCTCCAGTTTGGTAAAGGTGTTTACTTTGCCGACAGCAGCAGCAAGAGTGCCAATTACTGCTTTGCCTCCAGGACCAAAAACACAGGACTTTTACTATTATGTGATGTAAATGGTCTTTATTTTCATTTCCCTCAAACTTTCACACTTAAATATTTATTGCTTAGTTGAATTATAATTTCCCATTAATTTCATTAAGTACCAAATCTTGAGTTGAGTGATCACTCTTTACTGTCTATTATGCATTATAACAAAATATGTGGGTGCATTTGTTGGTCACTCAATTTCGACTGGCTTTTCCCTCATCACAAGAGATAGAAAGCTGTTGGTAAGAACCCTAACCATCACCCATGAAAGGAAATGATGATTGTGTATGCATGAGAGGCATTGGTAAATAAAATCAACATCAGTTGGATATAAAAAGGTTTAAATTTGTGATTGTGTGCAATGGGTGGTGACTCTACACTATATCTAGGACTAGATTCTGGAGTGAATCGGGCATGGTTGGATCTATCTATCTGTCTATAGATTTCTATTTTTAGATTAATTTATTTCTACTTCGCTATCATTACCTCTCTTAGGTAATCAGTTAAGTCATTGTATAACATGTTTTTTTGTTTTGTTTGTTTTTTGTTTTAAATTACCATCATTATCAGTATTATTTATAAATTCATAGTTGTATCAAAATAAGTAAAATATATTATATATTTCACCATGTGACCTTTGCCATTTTGAGGAGGCTCCATATGTATGGGGTTATAATAAGGGGAATTCATTTTACAGCCTATCATGTACAATAAGTTTTCCTCTTATCCATTTTCCAGGTGTCACTAGGTACAATGGAAGAAAAGATTAATGCAGACCCAAATGCCGCCAAACTACCCACTGGAAAGCACAGTGTAAAAGGACTTGGATTAACCGGCCCAGATGAAGCATCCCACGTCACAATGTTGGTTTTTAATTTTATTTCATTTGTACAAAAACCCATATATTCTTTTTCTTGATAAAAAAAAGTATGTTTAACATAGATTTTTGCTTGATATTCTTATCTTTATATTTGATTTTTTTACTTTCTTTTCTCTTTTTCTTTTCTTTCTTTCTTTCTTTTCTTTTTTTTTTTTTTTTTTTTTTTTTTTTTTTTTTTTTTTTTTTTTTTTTTTTTTTTTTTTTTTT
>JBCJKE010181454.1:0-10293 GCA_039654525.1 Melibe bucephala
TTTTTGTTTGTTTTTGTTTGTTTTTTGTTTGTTTTTGTTTGTTTTTTGTTTGTTTTTGTTTGTTTTTTGTTTGTTTTTTGTTTGTTTTTTGTTTGTTTTTTGTTTGTTTTTGTTTGTTTTTTGTTTGTTTTTGTTTGTTTTTTGTTTGTTTTTGTTTGTTTTTTGTTTGTTTTTTGTTTGTTTTTTGTTTGTTTTTTGTTTGTTTTTGTTTGTTTTTTGTTTGTTTTTGTTTGTTTTTTGTTTGTTTTTGTTTGTTTTTTGTTTGTTTTATACTTTTACATCTTAGCACCTGTTTGTGTTGTGTTATCTGCCATTGTTTTTGTGCTGTTAAAATTTATGTTTAAATTTTTGATGTTCTTTTTTATTTTATTTTATTAACAATTATTTATAACAGCATTAGTTTTTGCCATTCTATATCTGTTCTAATCGTTATAATGATATTTTCGTTTCTATCCATGCATTTAATTATAGACACATGTATACATACGCTGAACGTTAAAATTTACTTAGTTGATGAGGTGCAAACATGACAACCAGGTCTACGCTGAAAGGATCAAAGGAAGAGAAGAAGATCAAAGGCCGACAACTTTAGACAGGAACATCAGAGCTTTCCAATATTATTATTATAATCAACGAGGCCAGAAGATTCATTCCACCTGACTTGACAGAAAGTACATCTTACTTCAAGGGCGTTAACTCTACTACCTGTTCCATCGTACTGCAAGGAATGGAAGATGTACTCTTATCACGCATCGTGTTCTTGTTCGCACAAAAAGAAAATAGCCACAAATATTATATTTAAGTGTATCTTGGCTTTGACCTCATTCTTTCTCGACCTTGACCTTGGTACTGTTGCAAGGAAACACAACCAAACAAGAAAAAAATATTCTCCTGCTGGCCTCGGCAAAATTCTGAGTAATATTTGTCAGTATCAACTGCTTTCTGTGATAGATTCATAAAGGATTTTATGTAAACAAATCAAAAGATATTCATTTCTCGTTTGCCAAGTCAATGTTTCATTTTCAAATTAGGGGGAAAACATTCTCATTAATTGCTTTTTGTTTTGATTTTTTCTATGCCTGAATGTTCACTTGTTTAAAATAATATCACTTTGTCCATAGCTACCAACAATTGTAAATTTGCCCCATTTTGTTCCAGATGAAACTTTCCTCCTGCAATAGTAGGTGAGTGGAAGGTAGGGGGCGACACGGTGCGCAAACTATTTCGCACATGCGCACTGGTGTGACCTGCACGCGCGCAGATTCGTGTATTTTATGTATGTATGTTTATCTGTGTCTTTCGTCACCAGTGTACAGTTAACCATTGCCCTTATTTGCG
This sequence comes from Melibe bucephala, assembly GCA_039654525.1. Taxonomy (NCBI): domain Eukaryota; kingdom Metazoa; phylum Mollusca; class Gastropoda; order Nudibranchia; family Dendronotidae; genus Melibe; species Melibe bucephala. The sequence goes on from JBCJKE010181454.1 coordinate 1,339, forward strand.
ATAAGTATTGTGTGTGTTTGTGTGTTTGGTGTTAACCTCAATGCTCTTCTGAATCATGGTATTTGGATTGTTTTAAGTTTCTTCCATAAGCTTTAACCTGAAATTCAAAATGAGATATTAAGACAGGCCAATAATGTTGTTATACAGTTACCATAAAAATACATTCGTTGACTTTTGGACAGGAACTTGAGGAACGAATAAAAATGAGAGTAAATAAAAGATCAATTTATTATTAAATAAAAACATTTTTAAGTTCACTAAAAAAAAATTGACAATGGAAATAAATATACTGTCAATGTCAGAAGATGACAAGCAATTTATAATCATTAAACTATGTTATGAGAGATAGTGACATCAAAATAAAATACAACACTTGGAATGAGACAAATTATTTCAAAGGCCATGATAATATTATTAAGGACTAGGATTGCAATTAATATTGCTTCTACTAATCTTTCTACTAACTTTACCTTGCTCTGTGCTTCCTATATGTTCTGAATAGTATTTCAGGTGATTCCTCTTTATGAAGTTCGTTTTTAGTTTGGCTTTGTCTTTGTTCGGGAGGGGGGGGGGCGTTGTTTTGTTGTTTTGTGTTTTGTTTTGTTTTGGGTTTTTTTTTTGGGGGGGGTTGTTTTGTTTTAGGCTTTTGTTTTGTTTTGTTGTTTGTTTGTTAAAGATTAGCCCTTCGCTTTATCTTTACTTCAGCAAAAGATGTCAGTTCTATCACGACTCTTCTTCACAATCCTCTTCATCCATAATATTATTATGTCAATTGCTCAATTACTAACCTATCTGGTCGATACAAAGGAGATTCCAATTTCAGGGCCCAGATTTCTCCACCAGAAGGTTCTTGCCACGCGCTGAGTGTGCAGAGATCAGGGTCGTTAGTCATGTTGCTCTTTCATGGGATTAAAAAAAAAGCTAGATCTGAATCTGCTTTAGATTTATTATTTGCGAATTAAATAAGATGGTAGAATAAAGCAAGATAAACTTTCTATATCCTACCAGGACAAGCCCTTAGTTGTGAACACAGTAACGGGATTTTCTCCATGAAAAATAGATGACATCGGCATATCAACGTAACCCTACTGTTGTCACCCAAAATAATGTGCTCTCGGGGATTTCATGCTTTGAAACACACACTATTCAGAATCTCCTTCTTTAAGGTGTAAGCGATAACATATTTGAAATGACAGAGACTGAAAAAAAATTCAAACTAGTGTGTACCGACACAATCTGTTAAAATGTGGAAGGCGTAGAATCGAAACGAAATAGGAATAAACGTCGGGAGAATTGGCTCGATTAAACAGCGTTGACTTTTGTCGCTCAGAGTGTCCAATTAACGCTGAAACATCCGGCCGATGTATACAAGGCAAAGGCCAAATAGGTCGCAAGAGGTAAAATTTACAAGTGGCATCTGATATTGATACGAGTTGAAATCGTGACAAGTGGTGAATGTGTTTTTCACATCCATTGTCTATAGACATATTATGTTTAGTTTATAATATTACTGACTCCATTTGACTTGATGCTAGGGGAAGTTTGGGAATAGCTTCGGGAGCCAATAGATAATTCTTCTTCCGCAATCCAACCATACATTTTAACATGGGTATATATCATTTTGATCTCTAGTTAGCAAAGAGTTCTAGCTTAGTGTATCCGATTCAAGAATCATGGGACTGTCTGCTTTATCTGTTGACTGGATAACCATCTATTACAAGTCTCTTCAAGTTAAACATAAAGCTCTTAAAGTTAAACTTTCCCATTCTCACTAATGTTGTGAATCTATGTAGTATGTCCCCTTAAAAAGAAAAAGAATGGAGCGTTCAGATAATAAAAGCAATTTATTGAGCACTCAAAGAATACCAGAGTGAGCAAAATAATGTTTATCAAAAGACTGCCGCTGGTGGTATTGAATTGATCCCTTACTTAATCCATTACCATTTTCAAATACCATGTTTATCGAAAGACACCCATTTTTTCTTTACTGATACGAAACTGAATAAAAAGAAAGACAGCCGGCCACGTAGCATACTTAGCTCATTGTTTTCAATATAATAACCTTTTTCTTTTCTCTTTCCAGTTGTGTCCTTGTTGTTGATTTTTTTGTTTGTTTATTTGTTTCTACCTACTTTCCTCTATTAACTATAATCACTCTAAAATCTTCCAATTTCCACTTGAAGCCTCGTTTTGGACTGTCCACCATTCCTTTGTAACAGCTCGTATTTCACCTTTCCCACCTCAACACTTGCCTAACATCTCAATGCCCTGCCCATTCACCTGTTGCCGCTTACGTATAATTATGATGTTGTCATCAACCACATATGGCTCGTCTGGCGAATCTCACAAGCCTCAGACATTTTTTTTAACTATCACAAATCCGATTTCATTGAAAGTCAAATTAATTTGTATTACTTTTTTGTTGATTCATTATCTATTAATTTATCTATTTATTAATTTACTAAAGTTATATCATAACAAGCCATCAGTTATAAGCAAAGTCATATAATACATAATAAAAGCACTTTGTATTTTCTATAATAAATGAGGTAAGTTAATAGAAACATACAAACTGGATCCATGTCAAGGAAATTTTGAAATATATTGTATCATATTAAGTATTATTATATGATATCGAAGTCTTATCTTTTTTATTTCGAGGCAAGTTCTTCTTCTCCTTCTTCATAAAACTGGCAGACTCAGTCAACTGAGCATTATTGTCTCACGCGCCGCTAAAAGCTAGTATATGCATTATGTTAATGTTATATGTTTTTAGATTTTGTTTAAAATCTTCTGTATCTTTACAGCACTTTACACTAACTGGTAGTTTATTCCATAATACAAAAGCACTAGGGAAGTATGAATATAAATGAGTATCTACACTAGAAGTTCAATGATTATGGAGAATAGTTTGGACTAGCCATTCCCTGCGATTCCACTTTGACAACTAGAAAATGCTAACAGAGCTCACACCTCAGTCAGTGATATGGCAGAGTCTTCGAAGTTCTTTTTTTTTTTTTTTTTTGTCTTTTCAATCTGAAGCATTGACTTAGTAAAGAAAGGACGGAGCTTACTTTGAGATAGTGATGGTAAGGTAAGAGGTAGATCTGAGGTATTTATAGATACGACTCATTTCAAGGCCAGATATCAATTCTGATCAAAGACTCTAAATGTTTACTGACAGAACCAATGTTTGGAAATTGTCAACCCTTGGAATCAAATCAGATCCATGGTTTAGATCGTGTTGTATAACGAAGGTTCTAGACTAATCGTCTGACTTAAAGTTAGGTTATATGGTTATACATCTCTTAAAGATTGTTATTGGGTCTCATTCATCCGTTTTAATTATAATAACTATAATAATAATAATAATAATAATAATAATAATAATAATAATAATAATAATAATGATAATAATAATACAATATTAATAATAATAATAATAACAATAACAATAATAATAATAATGATAACATTTTTCGTGGATAAGATTTCTTGATCGATCGAGGTTTTATATCGTATTTTCATAATTTTTTTTTCCAGAGTTTGTTGAATCTTTCTTTTTTTTTCAATAATAATATTGCCGTGGGGTTTTTTGTTTATTTTTATGTGTGGGTGTGGGTGTTTTTCTTTTGTTTGTTTGTTTCTGTTTTGTTTTGTTTTTGTTTGTTTTGTTTTTGTTTGGGGGAAGGGGGTTTGTAAGTGTATTTTTTCTGCTAATGTTTCGTTTGTTATTTGTTTGTTGTTGTTTTTATTTTTTCTCTGTTTTATTTACGTTTTTCATTTTTGGGACATTGCATATGTTAACTTTGTAATGATGTGTTGTTGTCGTTGTTGTTATTATTTGTATTGATGTTACCGTTGTTACTGTTCTTGTTCTTGCTTTTGTTGCTGTTGTTGTCGAAGCTGTTGCTGTTTTTGTTGTTGTAGTTATTGTTTTTGTTGTTGTTGGGAAATTTGTCTTTGTTTTATAATAATAGTTCCTATTGCAATTGTATTGTTTTTTTCTAAATATTTCATCACTAAAGAGGTGTTGGCAGTATATGAATTGCCGTGGGTGTGCTATTTTAAATTTCAAACATATCATTTTTAGCATATCCCATCAAATCAATGCTCTGGGCACTTATCATAGAGAATTGAATTTCTCTTTTAGATTTTCTAAGCTTTTGTCAGTGCGTCTTCCTATCCGGAACTATCTTTCATCTTTTTCTCAGCCCAGTGTGTCTTCTTGGAATTATCGATCATCTTCTGCTGGTCACTGTCACTATGTCTGTATATTTGATTGTATTTTTTCCTCTTTGTTCTTAACCATCGCCATTGTGTCTTTACAGCTGTAGTTATCTGATGTCCTTTTACAGGTCGTTTCCAAGAACCCTCTGTCATCTGAATGTGTCTGTCTTTGGTCATTAGGGCCGGGTGTCCATATTTTTCCCAACTGGTAATTATTGGCTAAGACCACCTACCAGATCCATATGTCCTTGGCCTTTAGACTTTTAACGTCTACTCTTGCCATTTTCTGGACGCTGAACAATCTGAATGTGTCTCTGATAACTAACTAGTAGGCCTTTTGTGTCAATGTTGACGATTTCGATCTCGATCTCGTAGCATTGGCATTGCAATGCCTGGACTAGTATTCTAAGAGAAGTATGGATGCCCAGCCAGACTCTCTTCCCTTTATCATGAACATTGCCTCTTCTTACTGGATTCAGAGTAACGAACTTGTCAATAAGTCAGAGGTAGAAGAGTCTGGTATATATAAACCTCTTGTAAAATATGAATTTATCTTTTTGAGTAAAAAAGTATTTTTAAATCCTTGTTATGATTTCCAGGAACTACTCTATACTTGGGAATAAAATCATCACTTTTCCATATGTATTTCAGAGAAGAGTTTTTTTTAATATAAATTCTCTACGATCTTAATATAACAATACGTACCCTAGCAAAGACAGTGATTTAGTATAATGTTTTTCAACATTTTCCAGAAGCAGTGATTGTCTTCTAAAGGGCTCCCAATACCATTACAATAGTCTAATTCGGGCGAATTATAGACTTATATAATCAATGACAGATTTACATTGAGATACTCAAAACTTCTATATATTATGGCATCAATAATTTAGTCGCCATATTTAGATAGATATGAAAATGTATATCTAGATCAAATTTACAGTCGAATACTACACCAATGTTTGGTTCGGCCTTAGCTTATCCATTAATAACTTGTTAACCGTTTGTTCCTTGCCATATTGTTATAAATGGTGATTAGCTTTAACTCAATACAGTCTATCAATACCTATTTTGTTCTCTCCCGTTGGACGGCGTCCTTACCACTTCAAACAACTAAAACACTGTCAAACAAGTCAATGGAGATGAAATATAAAAAAAGTAAATTCGTGTACCAATGAGGATTTGAAAATTGTAGATTGTCTGTTCCACATTCCTGACACCCGTCTATTAATTTATCCTCAATCATTTTTGTATTATGTGTTCGTATTATTTTCATGACGAGGTTTATTCGGAATTATTGTACTTGTGTATATTTGCTGCCATCCTTTGTTTTCGTAAATAACTGTATTTGTTCGTCTCTTTTTTATTTTTATTTGTCCGTACGTTGTTCGCAGTGCTTAATTTCCAGTGTGGAAAACATCAAGAAACTATGAATGTGAAATTAATCGTGCTACGGTGTCTTGATGTATAGTGGTCTGTCGCTTCCATGTGTCCGTTTCTCAGTGTCCGCTTTCTACCCCAGTTGCCCCAAAATGTTTCGGTATTGCAATGTCCGCTTTCAAAATTAGTCTCTTAATTAAAGCGAGCCGGTTTTGAAATGCCCCTTTTGTCATAATGTACTTGTTTTCCTAGATGTTTGTCAGCATTGCAATGTTCGCATTCTATCCTAGCCACGTACAAATGTCTCGACCTTGTCATGTTCGCTTACAAATTTAGTCACCCAGAACTGTGTAAGCAAAGTGGTGTCTTATCATTACAATGATAAATACGATTTCCAAGACAGACACCTGAATTAATGTCCACGGCTTTACAGTGATCACTTTCGTACTTAGTCATTGAAAAAAGTACGTGTAATTATGAACCTGACAACGCCCAATCTCTAACCTAGTCTTGTTAAAGCTTTCATCATTGTAACGTGAAATTTCATATTTCAGAAGCTAGTGGACATTGCATTGAAGGAATTTTAATTAAGTCGTTTTATGTGTTTCGACATTGCAATGTCTATTTTCGTTTTATCATGTTCAGAAGAGTGTGGATGTTGCAATGGCCAGGTTTTAGCCTTGTCAATACAAAGCAGTATGCCATATGCAAGTCCAGTTCTTATTTAGACACCTAGAAGCCCAGAACCCAACTAAGCCATTTAAAGTGGCTGGTCATTGCGTTGTCCTATAATTTATTTCAACCACATGTAAGTCATTTAGAGTGTTAAGCATTTAAATTGTCCATTGTTAAACAAAGTCATTTTTATTCAGAGTGATTCTGCATTTTAATGCGCAATTTCAAACGAAACCATTAAAAATTTTACTGCATAATATTACCAAATGTCAAACAAAGTAATTTAAAGTGATTCTAAATAACTGAGTCCAATTTCAAAGTCATTTAAAGTGTCTCTGCATAAGTGTCCAATTTTAAACAAAGTCATTTGATATGTTTCTGCATAAGTGTCTAATTTCAAAGAGTATTTCTGCATAAAAAGTGTCCAATTTCAAACAAACTCATCCAAGGTATTTAGGCATTGCAACGTCCGATTACTGATCTAGTCATTTAAAATATTGTGTCATTGGTGCAATTCTTTTCCTTACCTAACTTAGTCACCCAAAAGTCTGTCGACATTGCAATTTCCGCTTTATAGTGTACTCACCTGTATTTATTATTGCCAAAACTGTAACCCTGCCCTCTGTGACGTTATCGCTTCACTGTCCAGTCACTACGCAACTTCCGCTTCTGTGCTTGGTCACACCAGTCAATGCCCCCCTCCCTCCCTCGCCCACCGTGTGACGTCATGGCTTTTTGTGCTATTTTCGTCATCAACAGTGAAATATTAATCTACGTCACTACTACTCTTTAGCGTCATGCTTCGCACAGCCGTGACGTCATAACTCCTGTTTTCTCTCCCACTCATCATACCATGCTAAACGCTTAAACTAGACTCAGAATTACATGTAGATAATTTGTCGAATGTGGATTGCCATTCATGTTTGTTTGGGGTTTTCTTTTCCTTTGCCCTTTTTTTTGTGGTTAGGAACAGGGAAGTAATGGCGGCACCAAGATTGTGTGCATTCAAAGCATAACTTCTAGATCCTACCATCGCTTTCAGAAATATGGGAAATTGGTGGAAGAGAGCACTGCTGTTAGTAATGAGGTTAATTAAATCATCTAGCTGGGAAGGCAAGGAAGAACCAGCTTTTTATGTAGCACTCTATACAGGTTTTATTACAATAACATGGGATCTAAAACTTTCGTGGGTAGACACATGCAAATGTGTACCGGTGCTTGTCTGCGTGCGTGTGGGTGTGTGTTATGCCTGTGCACATTAAACTCCACCTGCTTGAAATAGATAGAATCTAAATGTCCACTAATTTTAGAAGCATTCCTAATCAAACTGATTTTAGTCTTTTACTATTTCTATTATTAATATTTTTGGGGGGTATAATTTTATAATTATTCATTATACCTTTCACAGACTACAGGGAAATTTAATGGATACTCTTTTCGATAATTAAAAATAATGGGGATGGATTGAATAAGATTCTTAAAATTCTTACCATGCATAATTCCATTGTATCAAACGTATACATTTTTTTTAATTTAAGATACATGCCTTTTCAAGTAACGAGGAAGTACTGATGTTCGATTAAGAAAAGGATTAAGCGTTTGTTTTGTATCACTGATACTTTTGATTAGATGCTATCACCAAAACTGGCATTCATGATAAAGATTATCGAAAGAACCACAGAGAGAAATGGCTATGCCAAATTTAATTTTTATATCTTACATGAAGGATCTGGCATCAAGAACAGAAAGGGGAAATTTGAAGGGAGTGTAAATTTGTCAAGGTCGAATAGATTGTTTAGTTGTGTATGCATGTATTATGTTCTTCAAACGTGGGTAGTTTTTGGATTTGGAGTTGTAGCGGAGGGCGAGGGAAGGGACAGTAATTTGTTTCTTTCTTTCTTTTTTTTTTCTTTTTTTGTTTTTTTTTTGTTGATTTGTTAAAGTTTGGTTTGGATATGCTATTTGGTCTGTATATATTGTGTTCCTGTCATTTTTGTTGCTTTTTAGTTTTGTTTTGTTTCTGAATTCAGGTGTTATTCGTTTGCTGTTTGTTTAGTTTTGTTTTGTAGTGGGGGGTGGAGGAGGGGGGTTGTTATGTTTTTGATGGGTTTTGTTTGTTTATTTTTGTTTTATCTTTTGTTTGTTTTTGTTTTGTTTTGTTTTTTATCTGGTGTGTACGTCTGTAGGGTTCTTCCTTTTGGAGATTACCTTCTGTTTTGGATGTTGTTGTTGTACTTCGATTTTTAATTGTTGTTGGGTTTGTTTTGTTTTTCTTGGGGATTTTTGGTTTTGTTTCGGTTTTGTTTTTGGGTGGGTTTTTGTTGGTGTTTTTTGTTTTGTTTTTTTGTTTTGCTTTTTGTTTTTTTGTTTTTTGTTTGTTTGTTTTTTTTTGTTTTGTTTTGTTTTTTGTTTTTTTTTTGGGGGGGGGGGGGTTACTTGTTTGTTTGTTTCTTGTTATTGTTGTTGTTTCTTTGTGTTTGTTGTGTTTTCTCTCCTTTTCACTTTTTCTCCTTTTTTACTCTCCCTAGGGTATTTTTGTGGGGGAGTTGTGAACATACTTGTGTTTGTTTTTTTTTGTTTTGTTTTGTTTTTATTTGGTATTCGGTTATTTCAATTGCTTTTTTTTTTTTTTTTTCTTTTTTTTTTTTTTTTTTTTTTTTTTTTTTTTCTTTT
>JBCJKE010181565.1:0-10291 GCA_039654525.1 Melibe bucephala
GCCAAGTACTTAAAATACCAAATAAAAAGAAGCTTACAGAATCAAACTATTACCTACACAACCAAACATTAAAAACTACAAATATTGCAAAATATTTAGGTGTTATTATAGATAATAGTATCTTGGACGGTACCTCCAGACAAGGACGTGCCAGCTGTAGCCGATCCTCGTAGTAAGGAGCCGACAAGCATCGACCCTGTATTAACTTGTCTAGCACGTCGTGCCTGGTCATGGTATGCTTCTGCTGTACGTTCTTAGACCTGCCGTTCTTATTCATTACACGCTCTACAGGCTCGCACATGAAGACCTCGTCCGTGATGGTCGAGACTTTTTCCTCAAGCATGATGTACTAGCACGCCATACGTACCTCGGGTAAGGAAACGTTGGGGAAGCGTACGTAATCGTAGGTGACGTAGGTATAGTCTAGACTTTCGTTATGTAAGATGAGATGAATGTTCTGCAGTACTTTGGCGTACACCCGCTTAATAATTAACGTCACGTAAGTAGTATCATCCCAACCAGCTAACTTCCTAAGCTGAAACACCTTCTTCGCATTAATGAAGGTCAACGTGAACGCCGCAGCTTTCTGGAAGGTTATGTAGGGTCGAAGTTCGTTCTTCGGTTTCCTCGATACCTTCAGAGGGGCTGTGTCCATGTACTCTTTAAACAGCCCATCGTTGACGTAATTGTCGAAGAAGTAGACGTGATACAATGGAATCTTCAGCTTATTGATTATATATAGTACAGAGAATCGTTCGTCTCGTTGCACCAGCTTATACACGAAATATACTAGCTTGATCGTAAGGCGTCATTGTCTGACATTATCTGCTGTAAGGTGTGACCGTTGTAGCCTTGCGCGTTGAGGTTGATGTCGTTAAAGTCGCCAATGTCGTAGAAGACAAACTCTAAGTTGAGCTCCTTTCGCATCTCGATACAAACGTTGATAATCATCTCTGGTTGACGAAACATTTTACCTCGTCTCCGTTGACGTAGTCGTCGTAGACCGCGTGCGTTAATGTTAACTGTCCAGCGGTATCTACCCGAATGCCCTCGACTGGTATGGAGATACCGCTTTTAGTATTGAAACATCCCGCGATGGTGGCATTCTGGCTCACGTCTACCGGAGGGTAACCTTCGTATAGGGGTCGAGTCAATGACCTAATAAACCGAGAGAATCGTACCATGCCGTCGTGGTTTACAGCAGTCGCAGATCTTAAGGAGCCTAGGTTGACGTAATGGTCGTCTCGTATGTAGTAATCTCTTCCGGTCTTACAGTTGGACAGTTCTTGCGAACGCGTAATGAAACCTTGCTCGTCAAGTTCGATAAACTGTACGTTGCCGGTCATGCAGTTGTCTGCACCAATCTGTACGAGTCTGAACCAATCCCGGGGCATCGAGACATCAACTTCGGTAGATACGAACATCAAAGGGTGTACGCCTACCACGTCGATACCGTAATAACAACATAGATCGGCGTTACCCATTCTGTTGCTGGGTATAATCAGTACAATCGACATGTCAAATTTCTTGTAAAGCGAACCCGGTACTAAGGCCGTGTAGCCATACGTTGCCTCGAGATCCGATTTGTGTACCTCGAAGGTACACCCCTAATCGTCGCATCGTATACTTTTACACGATGCCAGCCCCAACGACAATACAGCACAGAAAAATAAAACAGTACATCCGTTCACTAGAACGAATACAGTAGAAGTCATCGTTGTACAACAAACGAGGAAGCAAGTACTGACTCATCAAAATATCGGTATTATAGGTAAAGCATGTTTTTATTCATCCATTCTAATAATTTACAATAGCCTGAGATGTTTTCAGGTCAAACACGTATTGGTATCCGCTCGTACATTTGAGGTTACAGTAGAAACAATGCTCGGGCTTGACCTGCTTCTGTCGTATGTCGGCGTGCACGATCCTCATCGTACTTTTATCGACGATAAGTTCGTTCAGTGACCACTGTAGATGCTCGCATTCATAGGAATCGACGCATATTCCCACGGTCCTTGCGGTAGTTACGTACACGGGTGATAGAGGCTTTAATCTTGTCATACTCGATGTTCTGCCTAAGTAGGCTCTATACAGGAATGTAAACTCGAGATCATCTGTAGAGTGTAGAGTCGTATTACGAGTAGTAGTCGAAGGTTCATTCTCGATACTCTCAGAGGCAGGTTCTGTAGGAAGTTCAATTTTAAAAAAAGGAAGAGGAAGCGCTTCTTCTACGGAAGTTTCGATGTCAGGGAAAGTGCTCATGTCGACAAGTCCAGAGCAGGTAACTTGATATAAGAGGCTCGCTTACTATTGATCAGATATTCGATGAATAATCTCGTTCGTCTCTGAGGTTTAGACGATAGAACACGGATACCGGTGTGTATCCACTTGGGTATGCACCTCGCTCACGTCGCAACTTTTTTAGGATGTCGTCAATGTCATTATGTAAAACCGCCACTATATAGCGTTTATTCTCGAACAACCAGCTTTTGTAGTTGGTATACATGGCTGGGTGAACCTATGCAGTCCTAATCTTACTCTGGGACGCAGTGAGGCTCTGAATAACAGGATTAAGGTCAGCTAGGCCGACTTTTATACCAAGCCTAAGTGGGTCAGGCCCTGTGTCATAGGTAGTATTTAAACCGTGCACAGAAACCAATCCGTGTTTATTCTTTCCGGCATGTTGCCACAGTTGCAGGACGATCTCTTATTCGAGATTAAGTGTAACCTGTTCGAAGGTGTCGAGAGTTTAATGACGCTGCGAGAGGCGATTTTACGGTGGTGCTGTAACGAACGAGACTACAATTTGTTTATAGGATCGAAACTTCCTCATTAGTTGCAAGTGTTTTGTATCATTCTTGTTTATACACAAGGCTTACTTCCGTCAACGATCTCTATCCGATACCATCGACACCATCGATATCTTTGTCAAATACGAGTTACCCTCATTACGCCAGTCCCACCCTTACTTGCACGCCATACTCGTCGAGGCCTATCAGAATGAGCAGATATGCTTACGTACTCTCGAGGAGGGATGTTCATCTTAAGAGTAAACTCGTAGCTAAGTACAAGCCTGTCAAGTATGGACACTTGTACGACGCTAGATCAAACACGACTCATGCGATACAGCTGCAATGCTGCGAGGTCAGCGATGATGGTGTACTCAATCAGGATGTCTCGATCTACGTCTACATCATCTCTCCTGGCTATACGGTATACGAGAAATGCTGGCCTGGAGATAAAGGAGGCGTGACCAAGAAGCTCGCAGTAAAAGGTACGTACGAATGGGACAAGCAACAGTTTAAGAACATCAACGTTAAGCCAGTGATCTTTATCAACGAGTATGAAGCTCACGAGTTTTGCCGATCTAGGCGAGGTACTACCTACGAGAACCTGCACAAATACATGGACGAGTTCAACCTCAAGTCATCCTATACCGAGTGCCCCGAATGTAACAAGACGAGTTCGATGGTATGCGAGAGGTGTCAGGTACACTGCTGTAGCTGTCATAAACCTACGATGGGTCCTAGACCTTACCCTTCTGTTCTCGACCTATCGAAGATGACCCCTGAAAAACGTCTAGTCTTTAGCAAACAAAAGTATGTTAACCGCGAGTACATCGTGTGTGGTCCTAACTACCCTCGTCTACCCTTTGTCCACAACTTTGAAGTCAACTTTACATCTCAGATACGTACGATGGGTTTCGATATCGAGACTGTAACTGTGAACGAGAACTACATTAAGCTACCGACGAACCTCATGATATCCATCAACATCATGTGGAAGCAAGCTGGCAGGTTGATCGACTCTGTCTACTTAAGTACGAAGTTACCCGAGAAGTACACCAATTATTAATTCAGAAGAAAGGATTGACGTGAATGGTATACCTATACGTTTCGTACTATGCAGGAACGAGCGAGAACTGTACGAGCATACCGTACAAGAACTTACGAGACAGGGGACTCATCGGAGCATCTCGTGCCTCACAGTCAACGGTCTTAACTACGATATCCCCATGCTTCAGTACGTAGGGAACAAGTACGGACGCAATTTTCTCGAGAGTTGTAACACTATGATCTCTGGATGTGAGACGGATGACATACGTAGGGTTGGACCCATGGCTGGTAAGCTCCATCTCGTACGTGGAGGTGACATGATCAAGAACATGGGTCTGTCTCACTACTGCATGGGGTTCACCATCAACAACGATTTGCTTTTAAACTACGACAAGTCGTTGAACGAGATGGTCTCCGATCAGCTACCGAACATCAAGGGTAAGATCGACCTTCCTTACAAGGACATCCGCGCCTGCTACGACAAGAAGAAGGAGATACTGGTAGAGAACAACGTACGGGACGTAGACCTCATGTTTCAAATCTCGGAGCGAGGTAAAAAGAAGGACTTGATCGTCAACGTCAACTACCTCAGTCAGAACTAACTATGTAGGCTCATTCTGGGATACCATGAGCGACTACAAGCGTAGATACGTTGCCAAGAGCCTCCGGTACAAGTCGTACATCTCTAGGGATTTCATACGGGCTTCGGCTATACGTCCGAATTACTACAAGATCCGAGTCAACTGTACCGAGATCTGCGAGTATTTCATCACTCGTAAGGTTAGGTACAATGACATGCAGGAGGAGACTATCATGTCCTTGAAGGGTTATTGCGACAGCTACATACCTATACGTAAACAGCACAAGAAGTTTGCTAACAAGTCGCCGCGTCCGCTAGTCATCACTCGAGGCGAGTTTGTAAGGGAGCTGCTGAACCAGATACGATCTGACAATCTCAGAGGTCTAGCTTACAACAACGAGGACATGTTGATCCTCATACATCATCTCACTATCGACTTTACAGACGAGTGCTGCAGCGATATAGCTGACCAGTTCGTCGCTACCTACCCTCGTGGACCGAGGGCTGCGATCGTAGACTTCTTACAGTTCCTCTTCTACGTCAAGAGTCAGAACCTGTCTAGGTTCGAGAGGATGGACTTGCTCATGCCAATGTACTGTGGTATGTTCAACGTCGAGTCTTCCTCAGGTAAAGAGTTGACAGCCTTTGTACTCGAGACCATGACTGAGCAAGGCTACGACCCCGGATGGCGTAAGCCTCTCAGAATTTCTCAAGTAATGTACGATCGTATCAAGGCTTACAAGCCCAGGTATAGAATTTTCGAACCAGACTGCACTCCCGAGTACATGGTACAGATGGTCGAGATTAGCGTGTCTGTAAACAAGTCTAAGCAGTTCCTAGAACATCTAGACTGCAATGTAAGCATGGACGATGAAGACAGTATAGGCTTCGAGGAAGTCCAGTCTATACATCGAGAACTGCTCGAGTCTACTTCATCTCAGGACGACGACCCTACCGACATGGGGGCCTCGGGAGCTAGGAAATCGTTTGGTTTCAAACGTGAGAAGGGTAAGAGTCTGCAGCTCGTCTCTACCAAGTTTCCGGGAGCACACATCCATGCTCCAGCACCGCAGATCAACTACGACTATCCAGTCATGTGTTTGGATTTCACATCTCACTATCCGAACGTGATGGTTCGATGCAACATGGGAATCGAAACCAAAGTCAACTACGATTACGTCATGAAGCACAAGCTCAAGGAGTACGTAGACTTTATCTGCGTACCCATCCGAGTATGCGACGATATGGTGATCCTGCAGCGGTTGATCGATGTAGGGGACGAAGAGTACATACGTAAGAACGTAATTTTCTTCCTCCTCCATCCCATGTCGATCGAGACCCTCGACTTTAGAAACTGTATTGACATGAAAGTCAAGTGTAAGAAGCTGTACCAACAGTATTTGGCTGCTGGACAAAAGGAGCAGGCTACCAAGTATCTAGTTTTGTCGGACGCTCATAAGATTACGATCAACTCGAACTACGGTCTTTTTAAGGATGTTACGAGCGTGTGCGCTATGCCTACCATAACGGCATTGGGTCGTATACTGATCAAGCGAGTCATCGAACTCATCAAGGTCATCTACGGCGACAACGTCGAATTTGTGTACGGTGATACAGACTCGACATGTCCGATGAAGCCTTACACAACCTGTTACGTATCGGTGCTCTCGCACAATACATGAGGGACGTTGACGCGACATCCTACCTGAAGGATAGACATACGTTCGAGGGTTGCATGCAAGAGAAGAAGAAGTACGTGTCCTCTGAACTGTTTAGGTTCATAAACGATGTCATTACTCCATATCTCAACTCTAACATGACTCACTCTTCCCTCGAGGCAGAGAAGGTCATGCTTCCCTTCATCATCGGCAATTGTGCGAAGAGATATGCGACAGGACTGATACATTTAGGTAAGGATAAGCTGCTCATACACGGCTACAGTACGGCCAACAAGTCTGCTCCTCAGATTAAGAAGGACATACTCAATGAATTCACGAGGTTGAGTTGTGATACCTTGGTTTTCCCTCTGAACGAGATTTATCACTACATAGGTCAGAACCTCACCATGAAGATTAAGAATAACACGATCGACAACGACAAGATTTGCGTCAAGATCTCGCGTAAATTCTTGGACATGGCGGAAATCAAACAGCATCCTGAGAGATACAAGACAAACAAGTTTGTACAAGCCTTATTAAGAAGGGAGAGTGAAGAGATTTTCCGTGATATAAGACTTTATTGTGTATACGTAGATCCAATTTGGGAGAATGATGTCGACTTTTCCATCGTGCCGGTCGACGACTTTGACAGCTCTACGCACAGGATTAACATCATTCAGACGAGTCGCAACATTGTCTGTGAGATCATCGCTCTCATCAACAGTGAGATGCCTGACCCTGTGCTTCGAGCCTTTGAGAACTTGACCATCGGTATGTACGATCCACTCTTCGACATGTCGGCCTATAAACGACT
Source organism: Melibe bucephala (assembly GCA_039654525.1). Classification (NCBI taxonomy): domain Eukaryota; kingdom Metazoa; phylum Mollusca; class Gastropoda; order Nudibranchia; family Dendronotidae; genus Melibe; species Melibe bucephala. Next base: position 6,889 of record JBCJKE010181565.1, read on the forward strand.
TGATTCTCCTCGGTCTGCAGACTTTAAGCCCAGGACGTTCGATCAGTTGAAGAAGGTAGCCATCGCCACGTCTCCTACTTGTCAGGCCGTTGTTCCTAAACGTAAAGCCGCTTCTCGTAAGTCGACTACTGCTGCAAAGAAGGTGAAGAAGATTACAGACTTTTTCACTCAGCCTGAACAATAGGAAGATGAAGAGGCAACGTATCTTCTCTAAGCATCCTCGTACGTCTCTTACCTCCAGAGTCAACACGACTGATGATGATGACCATGATGAAACTTACTACTATTACTCCTGCACATATTAACCATGCCACTACTGCTATATCCATAATTAACAGTTATTGACTATATACTTAGAATTCTTTGAATGATTTTATATCTGTGGTAATTCGCCTGTATCGTATTATGTAGCACCATTGAGCGTAGTAAATGAGAACTAATATACCGATTTGGGGGGGGGGGGGGGATAAGACAATCTCGACCTACATAAACTAGATAAGGTTATCTTAGACATTCTTGATATCACCCCTTCTTCGTAATATATCGAACATAAATAGTAGACATACATAAGCATAGCACAGACAAGCATAGAACGAACATAAATGGGAACAGATTAGACATAAACAAATCGAACATAAATGGTAAACAATTATAACATGATAAGATCTAAGTCAGATAGTTCAGTTCGGATTGTTTATTTATTTCAACAAAGGACGAATAGCATCGTACACTCGTTGTACAATAATCTCGTGCCTCTGCAAACAATCGACGAACGTTGTGGGACATCCATCATATTGGTCGTAAAACTCTGCATACTTGTCCACTCCATTGTCGCTCCATTCTCTAGGAGTCTTGCCTGCATCTCTCGTGTTTACACGATTGAACAATGCGTCCTGAAATGTTGAGACGGATGTAGTAGAGTCGTCCTTCCATAGGCATACCATATGGTCGACGACCGGTTTCTCGATCATCTTAGCCGTCAGTTTCAGAGCTTGAAATTCGGGTTCTGTTATCGAACCATCCTTTCTACTCATGTCGCAAAACACGCCAAGGACAACATCTTTCAATCGTTCAGTCAGCACAAGGTCGGGGCCTTCGATGATGCCAGCGGCGAGTAAGGTAGTCAACGCAACAGTCTGGAAGAGAAACACATTCTGACGTTTAGCTGTAGAATTGTATAGCAGATTCTCGCCATACCAATTAGTCCAAAGATTGATGGGTTCGAACGCGGGATGAACACGGATACCATCGTCACCCTCTACCTTTTGGGCAACGGTATTGATAATACTACTCTTGCCCGCGCCGACTGGGCCGTCGATACATACTATGGTCTGATGCTGCATACTGAGTGGGGTTTTTTTGTTGATTGCTTGAGGGAGAGAGGTTAAATGACTACCATGGATTCATCTTCGATTTATATAAGCAGCCCAAAAGGAATTATAATCTGCCACGGCTTAAGGTCATAACGTAACTGGCTCACGCGGGGAGATTACATGTGATGTTATACAGATTCCGAGTATCCTGTGGCACTGACAAAATTTGCGACAATGTGACGGACATTAATGTTGGGAATAATTGTCACATCCATCTCTTTGCAATATGGACACTCTTGGTCCTCTGTTCTCAGTAATGCATCACGGATACATTTATCACAGAAGCTGCGACCGCAGCAACTCATGATGACGGCATCTCTCAGCAGGTTCGGGCACAGCATGCATTTTAAGTGGCAGGGAAGCTCAATTTTCTGAGGACTGGACACCTCAGATGTGGGGAAGGTCGTTGTACGTTTGATGTGTGAATTCATGGTGCTACGGTCCAAATCATTGGGAAAACGTCTGCTCGAGTACGGACAGCCTTTTGGCATTGAAGTGGGATGATGATATCGCCTTCCTGTGGCTTTGGTATGCTGTGCCTCTGGTGTGCCGCTGTTCGTTAGACAAAATGTATCCTTTTTTGGTTGTTCCAAACGCTGCGCCTCAAGTGCTTCGGCGACTTCTTTTTTGAACTCCTCAAATTTCTCGTGCATGTTTTTAATACGAAGCTCGGGTTTGAGCGGCTCTCGGCAGACGACAACAGAGCTGTTCCTCGATATGGTGATGGAGTCATCCTCATACACAGCTTTGTCTTGAGCGTTGATTATTTTCAGCTCGCACCGGTGGAGACGTTTAGCTCTCATGATCTTTTCCTTCAGTTCTCCAACAGAAATACTCAACCCGTCAAATCGTATGTTGTCGTATGTTAGACAACTCCTGAATTTGTAGAAGATGACGCTCATGTTGATTAGGGACTTTAATCACAAATGCAAGTTTGAATACTTATAGAGCTAGCACACGTCCTTCCTCCATGAAATCAAACAACAGACTGAAAAACCCCCACAACGCGATGTGTCTAGGATACAAACCACGATTTCATTGTGCTTACACACTTTAAAAAAAACAGACACTGACGTGAGAGCCTAATCTCAACCATACATCGCGGCTGGTAAGGATACAACTATGTATCCCTCAATACTACAAATAAATTATAACGACAAAATCGTATCCAAGTTTTAATGAGTTTTATTTACACCACAAAAATTATTGTGTACAGTATGTCTGTTGTCTCGATCACTGTCTCTTCGTGGGGTATGTTGTATGTCAACCAATCCTGTGTATCGTCGAGTGTCATGACATAATCAAAGTTTTTGGCGACTTTTGCTTGGGTAGTGGTGTCGTCGTAGATTTCCTTGCTTGCATTTTCGAATCTATTGGTAAAGTTGTCCATGACTAGCCTCACAACGACACTGGGTCGAATGTTGGTACACATACCAAGCGTATTCAGGGGAAATCCCATCTAGCATACCGTAGGCTGCTCCAGACCAGATATACCTATCTAAAACGACGACAGTCTTTTCATCTTTGTCTAGGGACGTATGTAGGTTAACGAGATCTTCCTCGCGGTTTGCGGCGAATACGAGTTGCTTGCCCAGACCGTCTAATACAATGTCGTGTCCGTCTTGTAGAAATGTGTCGATCAGCTTACCAATCGCTGTAGTTCTGATGGGATAAGCCTTCCATGTAGCGTTATATTCACCAATCTGGTTGATGCAATCAACTAAAGCCTTAGATTGAGTAGTCTTACCCATCCTGTCAGGACCTTCAAATACGATGAGTTGACCCTTTGGTGTAGGTAGGGGTTCCAGTACAGACTGATTTTCTTTCTCGAACACGTCGAGATGAAAGAATGCGATATTGTCGACACATTCTAGGGTCCGCGCTACCAGCAAAGCGTTTCTTACAGCGACGAATCGATACCTGTTAATGTAGGAGGGTTTTTTTGTATTCTGTAGGTTCGACGATCCAGCCACGTCCGAGATGGGATCGCGTAGTATATCCTGCTTACACTGGTGCCGTTGATTGAGTTC
>JBCJKE010181676.1:0-10291 GCA_039654525.1 Melibe bucephala
ACTATATATATACCAGCGCCAAATATTCCACAAAGGGATTTTTACAACTGAAATAAAGTTGAACTCTACCTCATCTAATGAGGAAATTGGTACGAGATCTCTGCCTATGTCTATAGGGGCTGGGTCACTGGGAGGAATGTTGATTTCCTCATACATCTTTTCATCTTTGCGTGTGAAACTTTCTGGTAGCAACAACTGAAAAGAGTCCAGAAAATAACATTTAAAACATATTTATCAAAATTAAACATAAATCAAGTATTTACGTACAATAAATTTGTTTCTATTGATTCAATGTAAATTGATAATATTTTTGCATCTTTATCATTAAGTTTTTTTGGCCTGGGTTGTCTTTTTTCTTATTAGCCTTCTTTTTTTTATTAATAGAACATTCTTTAATTCCCATCCTCTTCAACACCCCTCCTGTAGTACTCCATGTGAAATTATGACAATGTTTGAAAACATGAGAAAGGAAAATGTAACAAAATGCTCTCACCGAAACTTATTAGAATTTATGACAACTAAAAAACTTTTCTCTTGTAAACCATTTTATTCAAAAGATAACTTTGATAGAATATTATACATACTTTTGTCCCTGAAATGTATGCTGAGGACTGTCGAGCTTCAGCCATTTTGTCATAGACAAATGGATATCTCTCTTGTTGCACATAACCGGAAGATCGATTCGAAAAAAGAGGTGCTGAGGCAGCACTACGAAGAGAAGCTTCTCTGAAAAATAGAACATTACATTAAATACAAATTAAAAAAACACAGTAAACAAATCAAAACAATATGAAATCAAAAGCCAGCAAAGAATATTTGTGTCAACTGTTCCACTTTAAAACAACTTCAAATACAATTAGAAGCAAAGAAATAGAAACAACCAAATAAAACAAACACAAAAAACAAAAATTCATTGTATTTCTTATGTTCTTTCTCCATAGTTTTTCTTTTTATCTCCCAGTATAAAACTAACCCCATACTCAACTTTAAAATAACTACATGTAAAAACAAAAACAGTTGTCAAAAAGCTTTTTTCAACATTCACAATTAACAGCACTTTCCACAAAAGATAAAATTTGAGATTCATATCACTTTGTTAAAAATCTGGTGAAGTTCTGGAGAAATGCTTACTGCCAACATAAGTGCTTTAAAAACAAGCGATAAAAATGAAAAATAAGAATTCAAGTCTGGCCTAAAACATATCTTAAAATGATGTATCTTAAACAGAAGCCATTGAGCATGCTGATTGGGAATAGGTCAAAACATGCTTTTAGCTAATGAGCATCAGAGGTATTACATGGCAAATATGACTGTCAGACCATGCATGAAATTTGTGCATCTAGTTGACAATAGCTATTGATATAAGTTGGAGGGAACAGAAATGTGTTTCTTTTTTCAGAAGAAGAATGCTCAGAATTTCTTGAAAATGGAAAAGAGATAGATGAAATGGAGATATCCTTAATGAATATTTTATGGTAGAGTGATCTTTGATAAAAAAAAAAGAAGAAAAGGGCCTGTATGGAATTTCTTTGACATATTAACAAAAGAGCCTGAAGTATCTAGTTCAAACTGGAAAATTAGAAGTCAAAATAAAAGTAGAAGCAGGCAAAAGTTTTACTAAGAAAACTTTTTAAAAGTTCATTGAATAAAAAGATCAGGACAATATAAGTTGCTTAAGATGGTCTAGGCAGAGAAGTTAGAGGTGTGCCTTGATAATTGATGTCTGGTAATTGAAGAGTGAGAGTGCTTTTCAGCAGCATGCTTACAGGTGCAAGCTTTATCTAGAATCTATCACATATCTGATTGAGGAAAGATGATGGGTGACAAATTAAGTGAACAATGCAAATAGCATTGATGAAAATTTTAAGCTCTACCTAATTGCCCTGAGATCTTCTGGAGTCATATCAAAACCCTCTGCAGCATCCATGTCCTCCCTCTTTCCTTTTCCTTTAAAGCGTTTTTCCTCCTTTCTGATCTGTTTGGCCAAATTCTTTTCGTCTGCACTCTAAAAGGGGGAAAAAATGACAATAAGCATAATATATCTTTAAAGAGAAAGTGCCTCTCCTTAGCGATATAACTAAGTGGTCATTGTTTCGGATTTGAATTTTTTGTTGTTTTTTGTTTAGGGTTTGCTTGTCTTTTAGTTGCTTTGTTGGGTAGGGGTGGAGGGTTCTGTTTGTTGTTGCTTTTTGTTGGGACTTAATTTTTTTTAGGGGAGGGGGAAGTTCACCTTTTAGCTTCTTTCAAAACATTTTATTGGTAACTCTCAAGTCTAAAAATGAGTCTGTAACACACATGGATTGCACTTTACCATAAAAAGAAGACAGCTCTCGTTTTTTCATACAGCATACACTATCTGAGCATTATTTCACTGTCATCCCATATAAACAAGACAATAAACTATTTAAAAAGAATTGCAATTTGTATCGATTACAATTGTTCTTCTCTACAATTCTTATTTTGATTTCAAAGAATTTGATATTTTTTCCTATGACACTGATTTCTAGAGCAAACAAGAAAGCGACATATATTTATTATATATAACATACATAGCAGAATTTCTTCTAACAGAAAAGAAATAAAATTGTATGGAAGCAAAGGAGAAGATTTAAATAAAAATGGTTCTGAAAAGCAAACCTGTACAATAACTTGACATCCATATGTCGGTCGTTCAGATTCTTTCTCTGAAAGGAAATAAAAAAAAGAAAAGTGGTTTTACTAAATGTTGTATGTTGAAAGGATTTAATGCCACCACATTTTTTTCAATGCTCTGAAAACTAATAGACAATGACTTTCAGTAAATATGTTCAACTCAGTACATAAATAAATCTGCATCAAACCATGGTGCAAGTAATAATTCAGTCTTCTAAAACAGTTGCCAAAAAATATTTTAACAAGAAAACAAACAAAATGACAAGATGATGTAAATGTATTAAATTCTGAACAGTAAAATTATTTATTCAAAATACAATAACTGAGAATATGAAAAGCTTCTTCAATATATAAAAATATTCAACACAGTATCTGGTATGTAATTGAATTCAAACTCACTTGGCATCTGATGTAGCAGCGTTCTTGTTGATTCTACTACTTTGGCCTTGAGCAAATTGCTTCGATTTTGAAGAAGCTGTTGTATCAGCTCAAAACAGTCAAATCCAAGGAGATCAAACAGCTGTAAATTGCCAATACGATTTTGTTTTCAGAGAGGAAAAAACCATATTTATTCAGGGCCTAGCCAAGAAAAATATACTGTATTTTGCCATTTATATTACACAATGTCTAATTTTTAAATCTTGCAAAATAGTTAATGCCTTTTACATTATATTCAAGATCTCAAAAAAAAAAAAAAATCTATTGTCTAGTGGAAATGATTATATGATCTTAAAACATGAAAATTTATAGATCATTTTTTTATTTACAACATGCAATTTCCACTCCAAATTCTACAACGACAAAAATCATTATGTCATGTCAAAAAATCTTTTATTTTTTAAATAATTTTATAAGATTTGTAACCATACAAACCTATCATATCTTTATAATTTAATTACTTTTTTACCTGGTGTTTACACAAGAAACATGTTCTTTTTATATTGAGGACATCAAGTTAATTTGTTGTTTTCTGATTCTATCTCATTGCTCTACACCACCTTGCCTTTTACGCCATAATTTCATTTCATATTTAAATCCTCAAATATATCCAATGAATCTCAAAGAGAGCAATTACATGACAAAATCAGATAGTTGCAGAATTAATGAATATATGGATACAGAATTTTTTTGGAATCTAATTAATGAAGAAAAAAAAATTCAAAATAAAAGACTTGAAAAAGACTTCACGTTTAAACCAATCCAAATCTGGAAGTGAGGTCAAATAAATATATTAATTCTTGAATGAAATTTGCCGCTGAGCTAAAACACACCTCATTCTGAAGTTCATCATCAGATCGTTGAGTTGCCAGCACATCGTACACAGTAGAAGCTAATTCATCAATGCCCAGAGTGAGTGCAGTTTCATTACCTTCAAAGTATTTCAAAAGCATTGTGTTAAGCCAGGTGGAATCGAATCCACCTCCTTTTACATTGTCTCTGGAATCAGAAAAATTATCTTGTCCTCTTGCCGTTTGATTATCGGATTGGTATCGAAAATCAAAGTCTTTCACTTTCATGCTTTCATCTTCATCCTCATCATCACTTAATATATCATCATCCTCAATCATGTCATCAAAACTCATGGTGAATTTGATAGAGTTACCAAATTCCTCCATTGTAGCAGCACCATCGCCTGTTGTAAACAAACACATGAAATGAGTATACAAACAAAAATTGATCTATCTCTCTAAATGTGTGTGTGTATAAATATATATATATATATATATATATAAATATATAAATATATATATATATATAAACTTTATACAACATAATAATAATATAATGTATATAATATGTATGTTGCACCACTGCACTCTCATCATAAAAAAAGCAAAAACTCGATAGATTTATCTTTTTTTTAATTACTTCATGTATAAAATAAAATTTACAGCACATTTTTATGGACTCCAATGTGACACAAATGTATTTGAAATTACACATCATGAAATAAGAGTTTTAAAAAAATGACTGCGTGGGAGTCATTGTGAGAGGCTATATCTAAGTCCTCAAGTCTTAACTATGACAGATGAACAGTACATTTACAATCTTCTTCTTCAAGTACCAGGTCTGATACAGGTATCGATGATCATGGCACACCATTTACTTCTATCCTAAGACAATCTCAAAAGGCTCATATTTTTTTTATTTTTTTTACAATATTATATCAAATATGCATCATATATATATGTATGTTATTATTAGATACATACACCTAGAGAACCAAGATGACAAATTTGATCAGCCTGGACTGAACACTTCTTCTGGGAGAGTAAAGTGGGAATTGAACAGTAACAGGATTTGTGAATTACAAACCTTCTTCTCTCTGAGTTGACAGCTGTTCTAGCACTGATTCTGGCAACCAGCCAACAATCTTCCGAATCAGCTGACAAGCTTTTGTAGCTGCACTGGCTGGGTAAGGTCCAAAAGTGCTACGCAACTGTGTGGCTTCCCTCTGGCCAACACTCTCTACCGACTTGAAGACGTCAAACAAAAATGCTGCACCACATGAAACAGTCTCTTCTGATTCCTCCAAGCCAACTATTCAAGAGATTATGTTATAATATGTAAAAGTTAAAGAAAAATTATATTATATTATATATAATATATATATATATATATATTATATTATATTATATAGACACATATAAAGACAAAATAATAACAAGAAATCTGTCATATTCCTTCTCTATCTTGTTTGGTGGTCTAGCCACAAGTCCACATCTTAATTCCTTATTATTCAAGTCAATTCTCCTAGCCCATGGTTGTGCATAAAAGGCTGTCACCAGATAGAGCTCTCCATTGTGATTGATCAGCTGAACACCCTTCCAAATGTTCCCATGTCCAAACCCTTTCCCTCAAGCTTTTCTTCCTCTTTCCATGATGAGTGAACCTCAATGCCACTCTATGAATCGCTATAGGAGTAATTCTAAATACATGCTCAACATATTGCCATCTTCTTTGCATGATGAGTTTTGATATTATCGTGCACGATGTTTGGAATAGGAGGTCGTGACTTGAGATAGAATTTGGTTAGAATACTTTTAAGATTCTCCCATGACATAATTTGAAATGCTTCAAGTAATCTAAAGATAAACTTTTTCAGCTTCCAAGATTCTGATCCATAAAGTAAAGTACTATAGGCATTGCTATAGGATTATATATTCATGTTTAGCACTACTAAATATTTAGATTTGTACGCAATGGTGCCATTTTTCAATAATATCTTCATACTAATTGACTAATTGTGCTCTGAAATGTAAAATTAACCTGTTTACATAATATATATTTATGTTTTAATAAATTCTGATGATTCTGAACAAAATCCTTATTTTTCTGTACCTGATTCCATTTTGACATTTTGGTAACAATTGCTATTACTTTGTATAAATGAATCATTAAAAAAGATTTAAGGCTGACTACCTTGTATCGTGAATTTTGGAATTAAAAGAGAATGCGTCATTTTATTTAGACCATCAATAAATTACATGAACCAAACTTCAGTAATTGTGCAGCTTAGCGTTGGGGAAAAAAAAAAACATTACTGACAATCATGTGTTTTGTTAATATTTAGCACTTTTTGGACTGAAAGTCAAGTACTGGTTTATATAGATAGTCAATTACTGGCTTTTACATCAGTAGGAATATTGGAGATACATGATAGGAATTTTGGGTACAAAACAGTAGGAATATCACAAATTATACAGGATTTGGATTTGGGTTAGGGTTATTAGGATTATTCCAGAAACCCTTATCCTGCATAACATCAATTCTGGGCTCTTCAAAAAAAAAAAAAAGACATGGAAAAATTACACAGCTCCCTCTCAAGATTTTATATTGCTGAACAGTAAAATTCAGGTTAAAGTTAGGGTTATGAGGTTCATTCCATAACCCAAATCCTACATAATTCCCACCCAAGATTGCTATCATTATATATCGAGATTCCTAAAACCAATTTCAATACCAAACTCTTCATAAAAAAAAAAATATGAAAAGTTGGAAGTTCCCTCCAATGATTTTACATCGCTAACTGTACAATTACCGAAACTTCAAGTGTAAAACATATATTATGATAAGTTTGAATTAAAAGGCCTGAAACATGAAACCAATGGTTTAGAGACCCATATCAAACCAAAAACAGAACTGGACAAGGCAATTGTTTTTTAAACATCCTGAAATAATTGGAGAGAACTCACTGGTTTTTTTGGGTTTTTTTAAGAAGAGCTTCCTATCAAACATTGATAACAGGTACAGATAAGAAAATGTATCAACTATAAATTAATGTAACCATTTATTAATAATCTTAGGAATCTCAGATATGTATTAATGTTAGGAATTTCGAGAATCATGTCTATGGTTAGGGTAAGAAATTAACATAGTTGCTAACCCTAACCTTAGCCCTACAGATATATAATTCCAATGATTTCTAACATTATGTTCCGAAGATTCCAAACAGACATTCCTGAGATTCCTAACATTATATTCCTGGGATTCTTAACATTAGTCTATATCCCCAAGATTCCTCTATCATAAATTTCTGAGATTCCAAAGGTTATAAAAATATTCCTGAGATTCCTTTCATAAGTTCCAGAGATACTTAATGTCCAAACAATCATATTGAATTTTAAAGTCAAAAATTGAATCTCGATATAAACCAAATTTTTGTACTTGGGGGAGGGGGTTTTGATGCTTTATTCGCAACTACCGTTTTGTTTACACCAACTTTTGCTTCTGGAATTGATCTCATTTGAGTGCCGTCTTAAAAAATCTTTCCTGATCGTCTTAGATGTATTTTGTCGTTTATGTGAGGTTATCATTTGTTAAAGATCACTTTCAATGCTGTTTTATGCGTTGTCTATATGATGAATAGAAATATTTTGAAAAGTCAACCAAAGTATCATATATATGCATTCCACGAAAGACTAGGCAGTTAAAAGGTTAAGATTTAGTAATACAGCCACACTGTTTTCAGCCCCCATACCAAGTTTTTTTAAAAAGGTTTTGAGGTTGCTAAAAAGGAACATTATGTCATAGTCTTAATAGGCGCGAATTGACCGTTTTCCCACAAAAAATAGTATTTTTATTAAGAATTTCCTTAGCCATTCCCACCCAATGTTATTGTTCTTCGCCATATTTCCGGCTCAGCCGATAGTCCCATGCATGCGTAGTTGTACCATCCCCCTTTCTGGGAGTGTCATCCTTTGCTCCTGAGAAAATCACCTCAAAATCATAACAAAAGAGTGTCAAAATCACGGAAAATCGCAACAAAATTCCCTTTTAAAATCACATCAACAAAAAAAAAAACCCATAAAAATCGCAACAAAAAAACATAAAAAATATTTATATTTAAAAAAGCAGGTCTAAAATCAAAAACCGCTCATTTATGCCAGTTTTCATAGCTAGATCAGTCTTCTGGGAAAAAGTTCCCACAAAAAGACTTTAAAAAAAAAACCCGCAAAAACAGATGGGATACACTACTAATTAATTACCAACTAGGCCCCTATGACTGGATCACTGCATGAAAATTCCCGTGTGTAGGCCCTGCACAACAAATGCGATGCTCCAATCAAAAGACATCACATGATCAGTAGAGTGTTGCGAATTATCAAGTTTGTCTAATTCGGAACAGGGAGTTGCGATTAATACTTTTTGGTTTATTTGGGAACAGGGTGTTGCGAATAATCACTCCGTTTGGGAACAGGGTATTCCGAACAACAACACCCTTACTCTTAACCCTTTTTTCACCAATCTAACGGTCGCTGTGCTTTTTCACCTGATAGCCTACCTTCGTTTTGTACGGGGTTGCCGTACCTACCGAGCAAGCCAGTGTCCGTGCCAAACGAGGCTGCTGCTGGGTCCATGACGTCAGTATTGTTTTGGTTTTACATTTTACATGGGTGTTTCTGTGTTGTAATTGCAGTTTGTAAAGTGTTCGAATGGAATGAAATAACTGCCCTTAGTAAAGGCTATTTATAAGAAGGTCAGAGAACGTAGCTTCAACCGAGGAGTGGGCATCTGGTTCACGCTAGGCCCAGGCTCTGAAAATTGAAAGGAACTAAAACACCACCGATTTCCAAGTAATTAAGAAAGCAAAATTATTTATTATTCATGGCTAATATGGGCTAATATCCACTATTCAGATGTTTCAAAATGAAAAGGCAAAAAATGTTTTTACCTGTATCGACAAAACGAATCGTATTATTTCACTTGACCTCCATTCATTGACTTTGTAAGTTAGAGTGAAAATGTTTAAATTATGTACGATTTCCCTTTATCCTTTCGATTTTAGTGTAGTCATATTACGTACAAATGCTCTACTTTCATTGGCCGAAGTGTGTTTAAGTCATTCGACGCGATGAAACTGGATTTATAAAAATTAGTAATATAGGAGATACCCCAACACATCTACTGGAACACCAAAATACGGGACCTGCCGTTAGCGAGTGGCGAAGGCACATGGTCAGGGGGACGGTAAAATACGAGACCGCGCGCTAGCATAGGTGATCATTTGAGGCCAAGCGGGGCAAATATATATACGGGTCCTTCCGTCAAACGGTTGAAGTTTTCTTACCTATTGACTTGGCAACTGCCAGAAGTTGTGTAATTGTAGATGATACCTCACTATTGCTGGCATCAGCATTCTTTTTTATAAGGGAAGAGAGGTTACTCCACGACGGGCTTCTTTCTTTCTGTTTTTCCAAAGCTAGAGCTTTTCTTTTTGCGAGATCTTTCGCCCAGCTGTCTCTGTCAGAGAAAGGATCAGCTGTGATTTCCTGAGAGGATACCCCTCCAAATGCTCTAAGAGCACTTGTCAAGCGAGGAAATTCTCGCATTTTCAGAATAAGTCAAAACTAAAATTCTGTCAAAACGTTTAATCCAGAGCACGGTGATAACTGTAGAACAATCAATGTGTGGTGCAATCTGTCGGCTCAGCGAACAAGTCTAGTTTCGGTTTTGTTTACAGTTATCGGCATTTTCTACTTTCAAGTTGCAATATCCGGTTTATCCATATTTTCTACTGTAAGTGATTAAATGTAGATCTAGGGTAGATGATAATGCAATGGCTATCCCTCCAACCAGCTGTAAATTTCATAATTAATAGTTATTTTTAAGAAAAATCACATATAATCATCTAAAAGCTGGCAATTCTGATGTATATTGAGTCTATAATGCGATCATTATAAAAGTGGTGTTGGTTTTTGTCTCTTTTATTTTGCTTTATTCGTTTTTGTTTCTTTTGTTGTTGTCTTCGGATTTTGGTTGTTGGTGTATTTTGTAAATATTTTTGTGTGAACCCTATCTATTAAATGTTTTGGCTTAAGTTTAACATTATTGTATATATTGTCCATTTATTTATTTCTGTCTTTCTTTCTTTGTTTTTCACCTATCTTTCTATCTATATATCCATCTATCTATCTATCTATCTATCTATCTATATATCGAACTATCTATCTATCTACCTATCTATTTATCTATCTATCTATCGACCTATCTATCGACCTATCTATCTATCAATCTATCTATCTATCTATCTATCTATCTATCTATCTATCTATCTATATAGATCTATATATCTGTTTATTGTTTTGTTGTTTGTATTTTATTGTTGTTTTGTGTTGTTTTTCTTCTATTTTTTTTT
>JBCJKE010181787.1:0-10289 GCA_039654525.1 Melibe bucephala
CTTTCATTCCTTCTGCCAATCCCACTTACTCTTTTTTTTTTATTTTTACAACATTTTAACCGCCAAAGACAAATATAAAAAAAAATCAGACGAATAAAAAAAAACCGAAACAAAAATGAAAAGAAAAAAGCCTGAAAAATAAAAACAAAAATCTAAAATCAAGAAAAGCATCTAGTGTAGAAGTAGCATATCACAAATTATGTTGTTTGTATGGGGAATAAGGGAAGCTTATATGCCACACTTGTTTGTCAAAAGATGACTCCCCTTTGAAACTGCAGTTGCAACATACCTTGGCTTCAACATACTGATTTTTTGGTCCGAAGAGAGTTCATAATACCGGGATTCTACTCTTAATGTTATGCAGTGGCTATTTTTACGGTCCCGTAAAAACAGTTTTCAGGGCTATTTTTACAGTCCCCTAAAGATGGTCTTCAGGGCTATTTTTACAGTCCAGTAAAGATGGTACACTGGGCTTTTTGTTTGTTTTTGTTTTTTTTGTTATTCTTTTCATTGTTGTTTTATTAGAAAAAATGCTGTTGTTCAAATGTGAAAGAAAGTGACTATACTGACATATTTCCATGTAATATTATGGGCAAAAACACACATACACTTAACATATAAATAGATCCTGTTACTATTACAAACACATTCTGTCATTGTGGTTTCAGACATGGTGACTTATGACTATAACATACAATCATACACAGTACGGTACTTACTGTCTCTATCTCCTCTAATTGTCTGTCTCTCTTCTCTTTCTCTCTCTGCACCCCCCCCCCCCTTCCCACTCTTTATTTATCTCTGTACCCATCAGTGATCAGTATCATTTTAGTTTAAGTTTTAGATTTAGTAGACCCATATTATTATTATGCTTGCTCAATTAATACAGCTGATTGCTGGCTGTCAACACAAGCCTGCACAAAGAGCAGGTAATGATGAAGGGAGGGAGAAGATGTATCTCTCCACTCTATGTGGCACTCTACTTTCTAGACTGGCCAGGGGCGGAGGTCTTAGTGAAAGATGTGGACAGCGCTCTTCACCTTCACACCACCACCACCACCACCCTAAAGACCGCCTTACATCTCACAGGCAAATGCCTCCCCCCCAACTGCCTGTGCCACCCATACACAGTCAGTACAGTATCAACACAATGACTATGACCATCCCAATCACACCACCATCCACCTCTCCCTCCCGCCACCTAATTCTGATGCCCCACAGGAAGCCAAACCAACCCCCAACCCCCTATACCTAAAGGCGTAGGCCGCCAACAATAAAGTCCCTTCTTTTCACATTTGAACGCCATCAATAAGATTAACAACATCGGTTATATAAGTGGTAAATTGTTCATGTAACCCCGAAGACTGTCTTTACAGGACCGTAAAAATAGCCGTGAAGACTGTTTTTATGGGACCGTAAAAATTGCCACTGCATTAATATTAAAATAGGCCTATATCTAAAGGCTGGTAAAGTAATAGTAAAAGGCATGAAACCTGTTATTTCATTTTTTACCATACTTTACACTGTCAAATGTGTTCCTAGCATTATGCTAATTAAAATTGTTTTGAATGTTGTGGGCCTCTCCTGAATTAAAAATGTTCCTGTTATCTTCATAGTGTTAATGATCTTGGCCAAATTCTAACATCTCTGGATGTAATCTTCATTTGGCTGTGCTATTTGAGGTGTCATTACAGTATCTGGATTCAGTATAACATCATGCTTCCAGTGTTTCTGGTCATTGTTGCAAAGCGTATAAAATCTTTTTTTTTCCAACAGGAACTTCTAAAAGAATTTGACCAATTACTATGATGTTAGATCCAGAATTGCTGTATCTAGACAGGTCCCTAACTCGGTAACTCTGTTTCGGATTCAATTAAAATTCAAATTTAAAAACTTATCCTAGTCTTCTAGTATTTTGGTTCAGGGACAATAATGATGCAGACTGATTCTCACCATTCATTGAAATTGGAAAATCGAACCTTTTGTCTCGCCCATGTGAGACACATTGACAATAATACTAATTAGCCTTACTGAGTTTGTCACCTTTCATGAAGAAGAAAGCCTCGACTTAAACTAGCTTTTCTTCATGTCATTTTTAGATCTAAGACCTGTCAGGATGGCGGCCAGTGCGGCAGTCAATATATAATGTGCTCACACAAGGCATATACCTCACTCATTAATGTCCTTGCCTGGGTGAGGTCGGTAACTATAGCCTCTTGCTTATATGGGGAAGACCATTGGATTAAGTCTTACTTTTTCTGAGGTCCTATACAAAGTGCATGTGCCTCACCTGGCGTGGTGCAATGACCTGTAAGGCGATTTTATTTCACCAGTTTGGCAGTAAAATAAACCTAAAATACATTTATTCATAGCACAGTAAATATCACTAATTGTGTAGTACAAAAATGTCACAATGGACCTAGATTTAGCTTGAATCTTTAATCCTAAACTGAAACCTTTTCATCTTGTAAAGTTCTCTCTCTGACATGAGGAAATGGATTTGAAATTTGCAATCTCATTTGCCCAAACCCCATTCCATCAGTGGGCAGACCCTGACTTATTTCGTTTGAGGCGTTGGTTAATGAGGCATGTAAATGTAATTACTTTTTCTTCTTTTAAAAGGAGCATTAGTTTGAAACAACTCTGCACCATAGGTAACTTAATGACACAAAATGAAGTGCAGCACAATCACCTATAGATGTAATTCTTTAGAAATTGAGAATCCAACTAAAATTTAACGTCTTTTTTTTAGCTTTAGCTTTCACTACTTTTAATTTTTTTTTAAGTTTGACTTTTTTATTATTTTGTGTTAATCTCCAATTCCTTTTATAATATTGCAACCAGATGATCAATCCGAGGATACAGATTGAGAAAATCTAGATATCAAGATCTAGATTTGGTTATAAATGATTAAAATATATATTGGTAAAGGTCATTTCTTTTGTTTAATTCGCAGGTCAGGCGGCTAGCTTACATATATGTGAAATGTTCAGGCAGAAGCATTTCCTGACAACCCAAATCAGTGTGTAAAAGGCAACCACAGAGATATAGCTAGGTCTTTTCAGATCTAGAATCTAGCTCTATGCCATCAAGGGTTGTAACCAAATCCAGGTCTCGGTCAAGATCTGGTGAAAGAGCAAGGATGGGAAGCAGCATGAGATGTAAACCCCAGTCCCATCTGACAGACGATGTCCACACCAGCACTGATGAAGAAGATGAAGACCATGAAAGTAAAAAGGAATATCTGCAAGAAAGCTTGTATGTTTCGCCAGCATTAAAAGTAGTGGTCAGCGGAATGAGCGGCCTTCTTTTTGGTATAGCTCTTGAGAAAGGTCGAGGTAATTTTTATGAGTCTTGCACTTAAACAAACAAAATTGAAATCTTCGTCTGAATTTCCTCTTTTACCCTCTTTTATCCTCATAAAGTTACTTTCTATAATGGCAACAAGAACACTTAATGCATGCATTACAAACTATTATCCTATCACAGCCCCCATCATTTGGGTCAATTAATTTTCGTTTTAAATTTCTTCTTGCTTAAATATATTCAGTAGTTTGTAGAACTTATTGAAGTCTGATTTGAAAGCCTTTTTTATGCACAATCAACCTTACTTTTTATGTGAATGAAATCATTTTGTTTTGTGCTTATGTGAATGATAATGATACTTTTACTTCTCACAGTTTTTGAACCACAAATAATTCGAGATCAGATGCTAATGAGAAGATTTGTAATGATGAAAATGTTTCTTGCTGCATCAACTGCAAGTGAGTGTCTAATCTTTTTATTCTTATTTTCTGAAAATAGAATTTTGTATGTTCTATAATGTTAATGAGATTTATTTTGTTTTATATATTGAATTCCGTACCTGTATTTTTTAAGACATTGTGTTATATCATTACTCTCAGAGCTGATCACATCTATTTATTCCTTTTCACCCAAATGGAATTGTTTGTTGCAGCCAGCTGCTGGACAATAAAAACTAAGGACAGATAATGTACAGATAAAGAAAAGTTTTCTATCATCAGCAATGTCCCAAAGCCAAACAATTTTGTCAAGAGCCTTAAGAATACATTTTAATGCGTATGTGTCTCAATAGCATCTGTCTGTGAGAAGATTTTTTTTTGTTTGTTAAAGATTCCACTCCTTTCACCAAAATTGGCTCAGGAATGAATGAGTTATTTTACTATGAAGACTATGTGACATTTCTTCCCTTTACAAAAATGATTTTTCTCCCAACCACTGTGATCATGCTATTATAGTAATATGTTCTTATTTCTTTTGTTTGTGTCTTTGACATCCTTATATATTTAAAGGAAATGGATCTTTCATTTTTTGGTATTACATTATAAAATAGTTATATTCGATGTTCTCTAATTTGTATCTGACACTTCTTTTTCTCACTCACCAATTGTCTTTTTTTTTTATGTCTCTTTTTATTTCAATGTTGTTGAAGGTTAAGAAGGAGGTTTACTCATTGCTTTTATCATGTTTCTACAGCGTCCCTAAGTCAGGTAAAGTGATACAGAAATGCATGTTTCATTCTAGCTTGCTATGGAAAATAATAATAAACACACAGTACTTGTTTTACTCAGTGCTTCACTGGGACACATTAATCTTGTTGTCAATGCTTTGGTTTGGAACTGGAATGATTCTGCACACATTGCTTGCATGCTCTTCATGCTCAGTCCTCTTTCTGGAGTCAGGTGTAAATGTGTAGGATATGCTTCTAACATATGCACTTTTTCCAGGTCACACTTCAGTTGTGTTTTGTTTTATGGACTTTTTCTTACTTCTTTTTCACCAAAGGGAGAAAAGTATAATATGAATGTCAGCATCTTATAAGTCATAGTGTAATGAATCTTATCCTTCAAACAGGGATAAAGGCAGGTGTAAATACAACACAAAGCCATCAAAATTAGAATTCCAAACAATATAAATACTAAAGGACAGCGTGCACGCCATTGCATTTTTGGCTAAAGATGGTTTCAAATGAAGTTGGTTAAAAGAGGTAAATAGCAATAGACACTTTTGTCAGGGTGCTTGAGACAACAATTTTCACTCATTTGTGGATTTTTTTGTATCAAACATCTAACTTCAAAAGAGAGAGGTGATCAAATCTCTTTGCTGTGAATGAATTTAATACCTAAAGGATAACTACCATGTTCTATCTTTCATGGTTATCACAAAGTCAGAGGATTTGTTTAAGAACAATGTGAATTTTTCAAAAAGAAAAATTTGACTAGAACCAGCTAGGGGACAACTTTTTATGTATGACTCAGTATTTTCAGGCAATTTTATTTTAGGCCAGTTACGGGTCTGTCATATATTGTAATGATAATAAATTATGATGCCTTATTAAAAAGTAGGGAAAGGTTCTTACAGGTAATCAGAATTATATATGCTTATACATTATTTTTAACAAAACAAAATAAAACAAAAGCAACAACAAGAAAAAACAACAAACAAACGAAAAAGCAATGAGAGCAAAACACAACACAAAAAATAACCCAAAACAAAACTGTTTTGAAATTACTTAAACCTACTAAGTGTCTTTCATTACTTTGGTTCTTGCTCTCATTGTCTCATTGCATGCTGATTATATCAATGTGGAATATAATTTTCATTATAATGAGAATTATTATTGGGATTGTTGTCATCATTATTTTTAGTGCATATGTCATCATTTTAATACACTTTGAATTTTCTTTAGCCTTTCACAATCTTGCAGTTTAAATGAAATGTCAGATATTCATAAGCTTTTTAATGTTGCACGAACTTATGCATGCTCAGCAAGCCCATTGCAACTTCAAAAGAAATTATCATTCAAGATGAGAACTTCACACTTTTTCCATCAAGGAAGGATTCCCCAAAAAATATTTTGCACTTCTATTGTTTTCTTCTCATATTGCTCATAAAACATCTCAAACTTTTATACTCTTTTATTAGTGTATTATTTCCATTGCATTTGAGATGAAGACAGAGACAGACAGACAGAGAGAGACGAACAGAGAAAGATAAATAGAGAAAGAGAGGCAGGGAGAGTGACTGAGAAAGGGGAGGGGGAAGGCAAAGATGTTTTTTTTTTCTTTTCCTTAACCCATAATTTCCCATACCCAAAGAAGAAATATAGTCCATTACTTTACGTGACAACAGACTAAGTTTTAGTTACCAGAATCAATATTCAAGGAATACCTTGACAAAGGAAATTGACAAAGGAAAAGGTTTTATCAATCATTTGGAATTTTTTTTTTTTTTTTTTTTTTTCTTTTTTTTTTTTTTTTTTTTTTTTTTTTTGACTCTGTGTTTGGGGACATATAGTATAGTCCTTTTAAGATGATAAATGAAAAGGTAAAATCGACTAGAAAACTTGAGATGAACAGTGATGTGACTGAAGAGTAATCCACAGTATCATTGTGACATTGTCTTGGTGGACCCAAAAGCCAACCTATTTTTTGTGTTGTCGATCTTACACGAATGTACAATTACCATGTATAGATTTAGGGGTATTTGTGATGAATGCAAGATGAAATACAGAAGGCATATCTGATGCATGGGTAAGATTTTTAAGCAGTTTGATCGATGCCAAATAGTTGAAAGTGGAAATGAGAGAAAACCAAAACGACTGTTGATATCTGTTTCTCATTATTTCTAGGTCTATTGAGTATTATGTCGATTAGTTTTGGTGCCGAAATCTGAGATCAAAATGAGCACAGTGTGTTTATTTTAAGCATCTAGGTGAGAATGCAACCTGTTATGAATCCTCAATCCAGTGTAGTGAGACCATGCTTATACGTAATTATATTGTTATAAGGATAATTATCACCTACCTCACCTATTTGCAAGCAGACAAATAGATCATGTATCCAGTCCAAGGAAGCCATGAAAAGATTCAACTAATATATAGAATGCTTGGAGAATAAAAGAAATAATTTGGACACTGCAGTTTCTTCTTAAGGAAATCTATGAACTCAATGAAGGCCTGTTCAGCAAATACATGTTAGACTGTGATGTATTTGTTCATGTTATCTCAATGTCTCACCATATTGTTGATTTACTTGGTATTGCAGGTGTAATATCATTCTCTTTGCTGAAGATGTTTCCTAAAACTGTGAGAGCTTTTAACCAAGCAGTCAGGGAGTTTGCTTCATCCTTAAAAGTGAAAACAGCACTGGCTGTTGTTGTGGGAGCTGGAATGCTGGGTTGTGGTATGACAGTTGCCGGGTCTGTGAGTGCTGCTACTTTTTCCTTCAGTCTTTAGCCTTTATGTTTGCAATGGAAGGAAAATTAAAAATTTGCCAATATTGTATCATATCATAGGAAAACTAAAAATTTGCCAATTTTGTATCATATCATGTGTTTGCTGGTGGTGTGCTTTTTTTATTACTTACTTTTTCCTTTGCTTTTCTTCATTTTTCTCAGCTCAAATATTATTATTCATATTTATATATATAATATATTATTAATATTATTAAGAAAAGAATAACATTAATATATTATTATCATTTTTCTAATTTTTGTCATCCTTATTGTTGCTTTTCTTCTTCTTCTTCTTATTCTCCTCCTCCTCCTCTTCCTCCTCCTCCTCCTCCTCCTCCTCCTCCTCCTCCTCCTCCTTCTTCTTCTTCTTCTACTTCTTCTTCTTCTTCTTCTTCTTCTTCTCCTTCTCCTTCTCCTCCTCTTCCTCCTTCTCCTCCTCCTCCTCCTTCTCTTCCTCCTTCTCTTCTTCTTCTTCTTCTTCTTCTTCTTCTTATTATTATTATTATTATTATTATTATTATTATTATTATTGCTAATGTTATTATTATTATTATTATTATTATTATTATTATTATTATTATTATTATTGTTATTATTATTATTATTTTTTAAGCAGAAGAACTAAAATACCTCACAAAAGATTAACAACAAATAATTGCAGACATGTTTAACTCACTAAGGTCTAATCCCGCAGATGTTGCGGCAAGCTCGATCTGTCTCCAGTGACTGATGCCGCAGACCCTGCGGCATCGACCATTGCAATCCTCTACACCCCGTAGTTTTCGTGAAAGCTGTGACAAACATCATGAAACGCTTCGTTTACTATTGTCTAACCCTTAACAGGTATCGGTAGATGCCTGGATGGAATCGATTATTTGTAGGAATTTTTTTCACAAGGTAGTTCTAATCGGGAGCATAGTCAATAAAGATGGCGGGACAGATAAAGACATAAGGAACCGTATCATCAAAGCCAGATATACCTTCCATACACTACAGCCAATATGAAAATCCTCAGCTCTCTCCCTCAACAACAAGATTAGGATTTTTAACACAAACATCAAGTCAGTCCTGTTCTATGGGTCAGAGACATGGCGAACCACTCGGACATGCACCCAGAAGATCCAGTCCTTCGTAAATAAATGCCTCTGAAGAATCATCAGCATCAGGTGGCCAAACGTCATTTCAAATGAAGAGCTCTGGGAAAAGACAAGACAATACCCAGTTGAGGAAGATATCAAAAAAAAAGAAAATGGGGATGGATTGGTCACACACTGGGAAAGTCTCAGGAAAATGTCAACAGACAGTCTCTAAGCTGGAACCCACAGGGCAGAAGAAAGATGGGAAGACCATGACAAACATGGCAAAGGAGCACTGATGCAGAAGCCAAGGCTGTTGGAATGACATGGCCAGAACTGAGGAGGACTTCACAAAACCGAGGCCGCTGGAGGAGTGTAGTTACGGCCCTATGTTCCCAAAGGAACCCAGAGGCATAAGTCAAAGTAAGTCAAGTACTAATCGAGCGGCATTACTAAACGAGCCGTCCACTCACAAATCCTGTGTATATTTTGCACCGTACAATCACGACAGGTCTATAAACACCATAATAAGAAAAGCTGAAAAGGCTTTAAAGAGAATACTTAAATAATTGCACGTATTTTATCACCAATAACAGCACATATAAGCTAGATCTGCTTCAAATTGGCATTTTGTATTTTGTATATTTATTTTTTGGTTTATTATTGCTTTTTTATTAACATGTTCTCTTTCTACTTCCTGTACCGGTTATCTCTCCTTTGAATTCTGCAGTGCCCAGGCATAGTTCTAGTCCAGCTTGGAGCAGGTGTCACAGAGGCAGGTTCGTTTATGTGTTAATGTTATAGATTAATGTGTTTTTAAGTTTGAGTTCATTTTTTTTTTTTAACTTATTTGGAGGAGGAGGGAGTGGTTTTCGGAATTTTGTGCTCTTACGAATAACTTACATGTCTTTTGTTTGATGATTATTTTCAGTGTACACTGTTGCTGGTGGTTTATGCGGGGGCTTTCTGTATGCCTTGACTCACAGCTTTGTGCTGAAAATATTCCTTGCAAAGGAACCCTCTAGAGTGCAGTAGTAAGTTATCTGTGTACGACACATGTTGTAGTTTTCCCATTCCTTCTTACATCTGAATTCTGATTGTCTGCAAAATAGTGGGGGGTATAAATGGAATGTGTTTATTATAATAATATCAATTACAAGATAATTACATGTTTATTAAAGTTATCTTCTTGTTATTCTCCTAAGTACATCTGCTGCCAGTCATCAGACATCGTCTGGCTCTCTAAAAAAAAAAAAAAAATGTCAGACAAGTGGATATAATAAGTTACATTGGATAAATGAACTTGCTTGTGAGTCTCTGAGCAGTAAACAATAGTGAATGGTCTTATGTATATCATACAAGTACCTCTGATAAATAATTTACTTTACCAATCCGTGATAGAAATTTTCATTATATTTATAGATTATGTAGTTTGCAAAATCTGTTATTGTTGTTTGTGTATAGTGAGACAGCTTGTTGGATAAGGGGGCATTTAAAGTATAAGAAAATTCTTACATGTATTAAAATTTATTATGTATACATGTTTTGGTAATGCCATCCGATGCACTGAGGACAGATAAAAGTGGCAAGCCATAGCAAACCACCTGTCAGCATGGCACTTCATGATAAAGATATAATATGTATAGCACTTTATCTTCCAAGCAATATGGACTCAGTTAAATGGGCATGTTAGATAACTGGCAGTTGAATTACTTGAATGAGATTGTTCTTAAAATTGAGACTTTTCTAAGATGTGTAAATAGTGGATTGATAAATGTTCAAGATATGTTTGATGTAGTTGATTGATAAATTTCAACTGCTGATAATAATATAAATATCCATTGTTTTATGGAGGCGTCGGTGGCTCAGCGGTGAGCAGAACTCGACAATGAGTTGAGTCAAGCAGCGTTGACCATGGTCACTGTTCGGATGGGTGACTGCTTGGGTGTCCGCTCC
>JBCJKE010182007.1:0-17192 GCA_039654525.1 Melibe bucephala
ACCAAAAAAAAAAAAGCTGCGCAGTACATCAACAACAATATTTATCGTCATTTTCTAATTAGATTCAACTTTGTGTTCTTCGGGATTATCTCTATATTCCTGTCTACGTATGTTTGCATTATTTTATCTTTATCACATGCTTGTTGGAAATTCATAGATGCAATATTTTCAGGCTATGCAAATCAAAATGGAGAGCAGCTAAGATCAAGTACTCACCTCGTGGAGGATACATCAGCAAGTGTCCATGAGAGTTCTGAAGGAGGTCGTTTGATCAACATGGATGTACAATCTAGTGCTGAAATGCAACGCAAACGCATAAAACAGTCACAGTTGCGAGCTTTGGAAGCAAATCAAAAAATACGAGACTTGGCCATCAACATAAGGTATGATATTTTATCATAAATGCCTGCAAATATATATATATAAATATATATTTATATTTTGTTATTTTTTTCTGTGAGACATCTATTGTGTGTGAAATGTATGAACAGGTAACACAGTGTTATATTAGGGCTCACTTAGCCTTTGCTCAGCCTACTTGTTGCCGCAACTTTTTGACTCCATTCATCCAGAGGTCACAGCTCACTGTCGAGCCCTTTATACGAAAACTGGCTATACATAATTTATTTCTAATATGTTTCCATGCCTCACTCGTGTGATTACTACCCAATCAATATGATTTTTTATGGCAAACAAGACAAACGGTCATACTTGCCACTTGCTAAAGATGAAATTGTTAGTGTTTTACACAATACACAAAGTTGCCGTAATAATGAAAGTTTCCAAACTGAATCACCGGTTATTGTTATAACGCACATAAATAAAAGCTGAGCAATGTGAAGGGCATGCTTTATTTTTTAAAGTTATGAAAAAAATGAATAATATAACAATTTTCAATGACAGATCAAAATATCACCTCTCCAAAACATAAGCGTAGCACAAGAGCAAAAAATCTGAGAAAGACCAAATTTTCAGATTAAGAGTTGTACAAGCACATGTTATCAAAAGGAAGAAGTGGAAACAAGTGGTTTCTCAGTTATGAGGCCTGAAAATGACTACAAATATGCATCATTTGCAGTTGGCACCTTATGAGATGAGCATTGCCTTTTGACCTCAGTGACCTCGTCTCAGGGTACGGCGTTATAGGCGGTAACTGGTAAATTAATTGCTTTCCGGCCGGTGCTTGCCTCACAGCCATGTCATCGCTAAAGAGGCGAAATTGTACACGGTGTCAATAATTGCCTGCAAATATTCTTTACCTTTTTAATTTACAGTCCAGGCTGAACATTGACAATTGTTTTATCTCCAACAGGATGAAAGAACAATTGATAAAAGAGCTTGTCAAGTCAGAGAAAGATGCTGAGCTGATGAATAAACAATATGCTGAGAAAATCAAAGGTCTTGAGAAGGTAAATGATTCAATTGAGACAAGACATAATATATATGAACTTTCTTCTATATTAAGGTGACTTTTTTCTCATAAGGCCTATTACTAGTTAAAAGTTGAGATTAATGTATTATTTCATTAAATCTTAATCAGATCTACTTGAAAGCGGAAAACTTCATAAAGGTCAATTTCTTAAGAATCAGGATTAAAACAGTTATGGCTTGGTACTGGAGCTTCCAGTGAATCCATTCATATCCTGAAAGTCCAGGCTTCACTTCTGTGTCTTAAAACAGACCAAACGTAGCTTTCTAAAAAGCTGATCCTGGTGTTCAGTTCAATTTTTTGATTGCATAGCAAATTTATCATTTTTATCAGACATGTCTTGGCTATTCCTATGTACCATGTTCCTATGTTTATACTAACAATCATTAAACCCGTACCACAACCAAAATCACAGTATTATTCAGATTGACAGAACTGTACTGGCAAACATCTTATTTGTAATTGCAATCGATCCACTTTGTGTTGTGCATTCATGAAACAAATTTTCTCAAGGCGTCACAATATTTTTTGGTCATTGGTTTATTTCCAAGAGGGTCAGAATAAAAGTATGGAGCCTGAGACTAATAGATTCAAGATTTGACTTGTAGTCAGTGTCGAGTATGTCTTCCCTAAGTGCCAGTACAGGTTTCGCACTAGTGTCAAATGTTGTTACAATGTCTAAGGAAGAATTCCCTGGTTAGATCATTTCATTTTGGGATGTGAATGTGCCTTAGTTTAGCCAGAGTCTTCACATCTATAACATGATCAATATTTGTCATTTGTAGCCAGCTGAAAATACTTTGTAAATATCACTCACTTATGCAACTTATCTTGTCAAATCAACCCAAGAAAAGTGGGGCATTTATAATGGTTGCTTGTATACTGTCAAGAACAGAAGAAATATTTGTAGTGCCTCTCTTTTCTCATCTCTTCATTGTCTCTCCTTCTCTCGTCGTAATATGAAATATGTATATGAGATATTTTCATTTTACATTTTTCCCTTTCTGTAGGAGAAAGAGGCTGCAAAGAGAGACTTGATTGAAGTCCAAAGAGCTCTTCAATGTTTGGAAACTAAGGACAAGACGGAGGCCTCAAACATTCAGAAAATAGAATTGTATGTTTTACTTGATTGCTCTTCAATGATTATTTAATTTTTTACATGTTATCAATAAGCAATCTGCTTATATTGCATTTTTTGAGCCAATGGAAGTATAGCTTTAATTTTTCTAGTTTTACTCTCTGAACCACTTATTAACTCGTTGATCAGGAACAAAAATTTAGTCTGATTTTCAGGAAAAGACAACTCATTTTACTATTTATTTCAAATTTATAAAGAATAGAAATATCAGTAATGACGGTGTGTTTTCAATATTAAACCAGTAGATCTAAATCCAAGATATTCTGCAATTTACTCTCCATACACGGATTAGCTGTTAACACTACAATGTTAGATTGTAAAATATAGATGTATGACACTAAAATCAAGAGTTTTATGTAAGAACACATAGATTGAGCCTTTCCTTTGTACCATGGTTGTAATCAGAAATGGGCAATTACAAGGCACTTTGAAAGACTAGTGGAAGTACTTATATGGTGCCAGTTGTCTGTAAAAGGTAAAGTTTGGTGCTAATGGGAGGAATTATACTTGATACAGTGGATGGGGACTAAATGCAAGCCTTGCCCTTTGAATAAAGGACTGAATTCTGGAGCATATTTATGAAATCAGTAAAATCAGAGACAAAAATTTTCATAAAGAGCCCAGTTATTATAAATAAATAAATTAGCTGTGTATTTGTGAAATCTTATGTCAATGTTTTTGTTGGTCATGTAAAATCTAAACTTAACAAAATAAAAAATAAAAATGTAATTTTAAAGAACATTTCCATCAGATTCCATCTCATGAATTCCCTTTGTGTATTATTATACTACACTGTACTTCAAATATTTTTTTACTTGTGTTCTCAAACAGGGACTTTAAGAGAAAGATTGAAGATGCAAAAGCAAAAGTGTCTGCCCTTCAGAAGAAGCAGAAAGAAACCGAAAAGGTTGCAAATTTTGCCCATCAACATGAGAAGAAGTAAGTGACAGACAAATCTCTTCACCTCTGATGCAAATTTATTACTATTCCACTCAAAAAAGGAATAAAACAGATATTAAAGGATCATTATGTCCATAGCTTTTTTCTTAACTTTTTGAAATATCATATTGCTTTCATCTTTGTGCAATGGGTTCTTTTTTTTTAAGTAAAATGTATTGTTTTTTTCTTTTTTGTCTGTTTACTTCATCATCATCATCATCATCATCATCATCATCATCATCATCATCATCATCATCATCATCATCATCATTTTTTAGAATCCAAGACTTGGAGTTGGCCATTGAGAGAATGAAACAGCAGCAAGAGACCATGCACAGAAAGCTGAAGGAAGAAATGGACCAAAAAGTGAAGATTGAGGTATTGTAAGCAATATAGATGACTTTGGACTTATCAGTCTATAATGATCAAATGGACCAAAACTTGAAGACTGTACTGTAGGCCATAAAGCTAGCATTGCAAATTGAGGTTCTTTGGACCATGAAGCTTACATTGTAGATTGAGGTACTTTGGACCATAAAGCTAACATTATAGACTGAGGTACATAGCTAATGTTGCAAATTGAGGTACTATAGGGCATTAATAACGTGGAATTGAAACTATCATTCAAAGACAGCATTTGTATGTTTGAATATGTCATAAGCTTGGTATCCATTTTGCCTTTCTTATCATTTTCTTTTTTCTTTTTTTTCTAGTAATGTTTTGTTTCAATTTCTTTGTGTTAAAGTCTTATATTCTTTGTCTCTTGAATGGATTTTGAAATATTGGTGATGATATAACATATAATATAAAAAGACTATTCTTTGCTTATACATCTCTTGGGTTTCTTTTCATTTAAAAATCTATCAGAGGGAAATGCAGCGTGAAGTCCAGAGGGTGAAAGATTTAGAGATAAGAGACGAACAAACACAGAAAATTTTGAAGAGAAAGAATGAGGAGCTTGTTTCAGCAAAGAGAAGGCTGCGATCTGCCTCTTCAGGAGTTCTTCCTCCCATTTCAAGGTGAATTGACATTCTTTTGGAAT
This sequence comes from Melibe bucephala, assembly GCA_039654525.1. Taxonomy (NCBI): domain Eukaryota; kingdom Metazoa; phylum Mollusca; class Gastropoda; order Nudibranchia; family Dendronotidae; genus Melibe; species Melibe bucephala. The sequence continues at coordinate 4,549 of JBCJKE010182007.1, forward strand.
GGCAAATTGATATCCAATATTATGATGTAACGATTCATTCAGAGAATGCACTTTGCCATGGTAAATGTCAAATTTGAAGAGAAATAAGACAAACATTGAAAAAAATTGGAACTTCCTTATTTTATTTTATTTTATTATTTTTATTTTAATAGTAATGGGAAACATTCAAACTTAAAAAGCACTATCAATCTCTCTGATACATTTTTCATAATGTTCACAGTGAAGAACAAGACAAGATTGAGGAACAAAGAAAGTGGGTTGATTCTGAAGTAGAGAAAGTTCTGGAACAGAGGAGACAAAACGAAGAGCTTGAAAAGGTAGATAAGTTTAGGAGAAAGAGGATCCATCCTTTAGGTTGTACTTTAAAGGGAAGTAAACATATTCACTTCTTAATAATGGCCTCTTCTTTACTCATATAGTGATATTGTATATTATATAGTGATATTGCAATATAGTGGTGTTGTGTATTGTTTTCATTTGCTCATACATGAATAATTAATTCTTTTTTCTTTTTCTTTTTTTTGTTACTTCTGTGGTGATATAGCAAGTATATGAAAGGTATTTCATAAAAAAATGAAATAAAATAAAGAAGAGGAACACTAGATGATTGGTATATTTTATGATATTCCAATCAGAAAAAGTATTATTTGTCACAAAACACTTCATTAGATCATCATGTTGTGTTTTTTTTTTTCAAATTAACAAAGGCCAACACTCACCAAATAAAATAGAACCTGGTTTCTCACACTGGCATCACAATCTTTTAAAATGTATTTTAAAAATTTTTTTTCGGGGTTTTTGATACCTTCACAACTAAAATGTCCCCCTTGTATTTGATATGACATGTATTTAAATCAAACAAACCATCATGGAGCTTGAATTGTGTGATGTCTTCTCTGGAATCAGTTTAGAGGAAAAGATGAACAAGGATTTCTTTTCAATGTATTATTCACAAACGTATGCCCTAAAACCTATGAACATACTTCATTGCATTTTTTTTCCAGTAAAATCATGAGATTTTAACGCTAAAAGACACCCAGAACATTAATTTCTAACCTTAAAAAGGCTTGATTTGAGTGCTGGTTTGAGGAAACATGTTCCAAGTGGAGTTTTAGGTTGAATATTATTTGATGATCTTATCAAATTGGATTAATTAAGCATGATCCGATCCTTATAAATTTTGAAGGAACTGCGTAAAAGAGAGGCGATTCTAGCCAAGAAGGAGGCCATATTGTCAGAAAAAAGCGAATTGGAGATCAAGAAGATGAGGTCAAGTCAGACTTTGAATAGAGTGAGTAGCATACATATTTGTGTCTATTTGTGTTTTATTTTTGTTGTTGTTGTTTTTTCTATTCAGGGTTTTCCCTTCTTTCCCTTTTTCTTTATTTCTTTCCCCATTTTCTTTGTTTTAAAGATTATTTCAAATATGTTTTGATTTGAATGGAACTTTGTGTCGTGTTTACATCAGGGTTTCACAAACAGTGTAATTCTTGCATAAAAGTGGATGTCTCCTTTGTATTATTATTATGCTTTGCAAAGTTGGTGTCAATATTTTGTTAATAGGTCTGTATGGCTTTTACTTTTAGACAAAAACAGTGAATTTATTATTAGCCAAAATATGATAGATTGCTTTTTTTCATGATTTTTAAAACATCAAAAATAGCAAAAACAACCATAATAATTATGACAATGATAATAATAAGGATTATATTTATTTTTTCAGAGTCTTCTCTCACTATCTGTAAAATTAGAATCAGTTGAAAGAGACTTGGAAGAGAAAAAGAAAGAGCTTCCTGAAGCTACAGACGAACACCGAGCTCAGGTGAAAGAGGAAATCATGAAGCTGCGTCAGGCCAGAGAAAAACTTCATAAGAAAAGAGCTGCTTTAGATGCTAAGCTCTCTGAAGGAAAAGTTTTGTCTCTTGAGGATGAACGAAGGTAATATATTTTAAGATACAGGTGTTTTTGTTTTTATTTTACATAATATCCCTGCATTTTATCTTGTAGTAGTCATTAAAGATAATTTCAAGGAAAGAATTTTTCTTTTTAATATACTAGTCATCATGGCTTGACTTACTTGACTTACTTGACTTAAAAGTTTTTCGTGTCTGAATCGTCAGAAGAAGATGCCTCATGCTCAACCACCTTCATGATCATTTTGTATCTCTCTGAGAGCGTGCTCAAAATAATACCATAAACAGCACCGGGCTGTAGCTTCTTTGGCTACAGTGCTTGTGAATAGAGAATGGATGTCGTCTTTATCTATCCAGTATGTTGTTGCTAAGAAGGAAATGGACAAACCTCAGTTCATCTTCATCGATGATTTCTCGAAGAATTTTCAGGAGCTTCTGAATATCTAATGTGTCACAGCAACAGACATATCTATCCTAGTGATTTTCAAGGTGATATTTTCTCGGTTTGCTTTTGCTGCGAGCCATTTGTGTGTCCATATGACATCGGCTGTTCTACTTTCTGGTCGGAATCCGCTTAGGGTAGGGGAAAGATAGATTTCTAATCTTATTCTATTAAACTTAAGTATGGACAGCGCTTTTCTCAGTGTGTTTAGGAGTGTTATTTGTTTTAGACAATTGAGTGGACCTCTGGGCTTACCAGGTTTTTTTATTACTATATGTACCCCTGTATTTATATCTAAATCTTGGTGTTTTTCAAACAACTTATTTAGGATTTCCACGATAAGTTCGTCTAGGAGGGGTGTGCCATACTTTAGAAGTTCAGAGTGATGTTGTTCACCTGCCGCTCTGTTGTTCAGGCTATTCAGACTTTTTCTTATTTCTTCTGTGGATATCGGGTTATTCAATGGTTTTGGTGATCTGTTTAATGGTGGTATTTCCGATGTGTTTCCATCCGTGAATTTGTCTTTAAAGTGGTTGGCGGTAGTTTAAGGATGTTGTTTGGGCTAGTAATTAATTTGCCATTTTTGTCCTCCACTTTTTGATTTTCATATTTCATCATGAAGTAGGGTATATTATAAAGGGTTAGGAAAATTATGGAGAAAAGAAGTAGAGAAAGACAAAATAAAAGTTCATTTAAAGTTTAAATAATCCAGTCATTGTGAAACATGTAAAGACAAGAAAAGTTGTGGTGAAAAGAAGCAGGGAAAGACAAAATTGAAAAATACTATTCAAGGGGATATGTGAGTGTGAATTTCAGTATGTGTAATTTAAGTATTCTAATCGTTGTGAAGCATGATATTAACATGTTTTAAGGACTAGGAAAGTCATGGTGAAAAATAGCAGGGAAAGGCAAAATTGAAAAATATTTCTCAAGGGGACATGTGAGTTTGAATTTTGGTATGAGTATAGGAATGGGCTAGTTTTTATGATGACAAACAGCCATTTCCTTGTCTTCGTTTTACATGGTGTCCAAAGCTTTCATCTTATATATTTGTCATTATAGATGACCTGTTAGAAAAATAAGCAAAAGGCTTTTATGAGGTTTTGGGGTTTTTTTTACAGCTGAAATAGAAGGTACGTTTCTATATCCTTGAAACTAGAGAACAGCAAAAAAATTAAATAAATAAAAAAAAAAAAAAAAAAAAAAAAAACAACAAAAATTTGCCTCTCACTCCCCAGACTGGTTGCCATGAACCACGCCGTGGAAGCACTTGATGCAGCCATTCAGTACAAAAATGACAATATCAACGCCAGACAGATGGAAGTCCGACAGTCCCAACAAGCTTTGTTAAAGGTACCGTACAATTTTACTCTGTGGCTTATTCTGTCTGAGATACTCATACTGCTGCTGCTAACTTCCCATTCCTGTCTTTCCCTCTGTGTCATCTGATTTCATGCTTTTTTTATAGTTTTTCTAAGCGCTCGAGGTGAATACTATGGTAACAGTTCAGTTTGTCAGAATAACAAACCTATCTATTTTTGTTTATTTTCCTTTTTTTTTCCCCTCTTTCTTCGGTGACTCCTAAAATCCATGATGACCTTTGAGGTAAATCTTTGTTCGTTTTATGAAAGGGAATAATGTCATTAGCATAAAGATTTATTTAGTGTCTCGCCATAATGATCTGTCTCATCATCCTTGATCCTAATTCTTTATGTTATATAATTTTTATAGAATTAATTTCTTCACTGTAATAATTGTAACATATATCAAAATACCTTTAAGACTAGTCGTCTAGCATTTGCAGTTTTGTTTTTCTTCTGTTTTGTCTGTTTGTTGTTGTTGTTTTGGCTTTTTTTTTTTGGTTGGGTTTGTTTGTGTTCTGATTTTGTTTTTGCTTTTTCGTTTTTGTCCATTTGTGCTTTGTTTTGTTTGTTTTGTTCCGTTTTATTTATTTTTTTTGTTTTGTTAGTTTTTGTTCCGTTTTTGGGGGTTTTTTTGTTTTTTTTGGTGGGAGGGGGGGGGGGGGGTCTTTTTGGAAATTGCTTGGTTATTCTTTTTTCTCTCTTTACTTTTTGATCTTGCTGAATATAAGTTCAAGGTCTTGGATATTCTCATTAATGTTAGTTTGATATTTTTTAAAATTATCATTAATTTACTTATATGATATTTCAGAGTGAGGAAAATCTCGCCCAACGGCTCAATTCTCTCACAGCGCCAGAAATTAAAGCTCTTTTGGCCCGTTACTTTGACAAAGTAGTTGGACTCCGAGATGAGGAGAGAAAGCTTCAGTTGAAATGTAGTGAAATGGAGGTATGTTCTGATGTTGTCTGAATTTAAGTGTTGTGAAAATGTTTTCCACGAATGAGTGGCTTAATCGATTTTCATTTTTGTCTCTTTTTTTCCTCCTCCTATCTATACTATTAACAAGGATCAGCTTTCAATGCCCATCTGTCTATATATCTGTCTGCTTTTCTGTATGTCTGCTTATAAGTATCTGATCTTCTGCGAATTTCTACATAACATTTTTAATTTGATTGAGATTAATTTTCTTCAAGTGAGCTAACTTTTACGTAGATTTAATTGTTTACTTGTTTTCAAGTAAGCTTACTTTTAAGTAGATTTAATTGAGTCAAAGTCGTCATTATCACAGAATATGTAATCATAAGTATAGATCTAAAAATGTGCTATATATACTATAAATCATTTTACCTTAGGTGAAGACCGATGAACAAGAACGGTTAATTAGAGAATTGAAAGCTGCCTTGCAAAGAGGAGCATTAGATCTGGACCGCAAGTTGACAACACAGCAGAAAGAATACGAGCAGAAGATTCAACTATTAATCCACCAAATAACAGAAGAAAGCGAAGATGCAAATGGAGTCTTGTCCCCAGTTGTTACCATGAAGTAAGTAATACAGATAATACAGCAGTACATATTATTGTGTATATATTATAGAACTTTTTACCCTGTTAGAAAAAAAAGCTCAGAGCATTTCACATGTCTTTTATAAATTATCTTAAGAGACCAAGAGGAAAATAAAAGGGGATGAGAAACACATTGATGTATCATGTTCACTTAAAGGACAGTCAAAAGAGTTTTGTTAAACTGAGATGGTGGAATTTAATTTAAAGTAAACTGCATTGCTTTTTAAGATATTGTATGGGATGTTAAGATTATTGACACTAGAGTGAATCGAGCAAAGTAGCAAACAAAAATTCTGAATGAAATTCACTACCTATTTTCTAATTCGTTTTAAGAATTCAGAAATTGGAGAAAGACCTGTTTTATTACAGAAAGAAATTCAGGGATGCAAGAAACAAAATTCAAGATTTCATCAAAAAGGGAGCTATTTCCCCAGCAAGTAAGTCCTTATCAATTTTATTTGTGGCCTGGTTCAGCTCATCGAGATTGTCTTAGTATACAATAACTCATTGGACCCCAAAAAATTCCCAACGCTACTTCTTCTTTCCCCCTCACAAAACAGGTACATCTTGTCACAAAAATGTAATTGTTGACTTAAAAAAAACAACAGACATTAATAATTAAAGAATGAAGACTGTCTCACCTAGGTTGCTCTCATCAACATCATAGTGTCTCCTTCACTATGTCTAGATCTGACTCCATATGACACCTGTCATTTAAAGTCATTGTAAGACAATACTGATCTCCACCATAGTCATACAGAGTTTCAGTTGCTTCTTCTTAAAATTCAAGTTTCTAAGAAACTTTTAAAACTTGAAAGAAAAAGAAGCAGACATTATAGAAAAATAAACTTAAAGTCAAAAGAAAGGAGAATTTCCATAAAGATTTATTGAAAATAGTCTTGTCACTGATTGGGAATTTGATCACAGTATCCTTAAAATAGATCCATTACTGAGATCATAAATCTGAATTGATCCAATAATATTAGGTTGTAATGATGTTTGTTTCGGATATATTTGATCGTTTTGTTTTTGGTGTTATTGTTGTTTAATAAGTGAAAATTCATTGTTAACAATAAAGGTGATGATAATTCTTAGTAGCAAGGTTTCAGTACTCCACCTTCTCATTGAATGTTACTTTATTTTATAACAGCAGTCTATGTCTGTGTGTGTATATACTCTCACTCAAGATTTGTCTGGTTTCTGGTTGAATACTCTCACTCAAGATTAGTCTGGTTGAAAAGTACATTACTCACAATAATAACTGATTTGTCTTTAGCAAGCTTGCATGGGATTTCTGAGAAGGATTTGCATTAAGTATTAAGATTACTCATCAAATAAATGTATGCCAGTGCCCCTAAGATTCTCATGCTGTTTGGTTCTCATAATTGCCTATTGTATTGTGATACAGTTGCTGAGGAAGCAGGTCTTGTGAGCAACTCTGTGGATGTTGATGCCATCACCCCCAGGTCCAGCCACAACAGTGCCAGTAACCACAATCCCCTACACCGAGAGTATGCCAGGTTAGACTTTTTTTTCCTTTTTCCTTTTCAGTATTCACAATTATCTCTGCCAAATAACAATAAGGTTGATTTTCTTCACACATGCTGAACATTTGCCCAATACCTCTGAACATGGACTTGAGCAGCATCAACTGAAGTTTAAGTAAGGACTTGCTTAGCTCAGTTAATAACTATCATGGTCAGTCTAGATTTCCTGAGGTTATCCTAGAACCAGCAGTGTCTTCATCACTGTCTTGTTATTCTGTCTTTTTAAATATCTTATATGTATATATTTTTTTTAAATTATTGAATACACATGAAAAATTTGATGATTTAGCATACAAGTTATAGGATTTAAATATCGAATAGTACATAATACACAAGGCAATGATACAATTTTAAATTTAATTGCATAACAAGTCGGTGTCCGTTGCCACAGTGCAGCTCCATGCTCCTCCCCTGATTATATATTCAGTGCTCATTGACACACCTGAGTTGACACACCTGAGTTGAGTGAGGAAATGTGTGTAAATAGTTTTACCTGACAGCTAAATGCCATAGAGGAAAAATCACTGCAGATGAGACTCAGGGTCGTGACCCTGAAGAGAGACTCGTTCTCAGGCCACCACATTGACCTTTCAACTACAGCACTACATTTTTCAAGGTTTATCTCCATGTTCTCTTTATAATACTGATGTTTCTTTTCTTTTTCTTTTCTTTTTTTTTTTTTTTTTTTTTTGAATTCCCTTAACTCCATGAAAGAGGGGAAAGAAAATTTCATTCATTTTGTTATGGAGAGAACAATCCCACTTACCACAGCCTTATGTCTCATCATTGTCTTTTTTCTCTGCAGAGACAATTCACATTTGGCATCTGTCACAGACAGGTCAAGAGTTCCCCGTCCTTCCTCATCGTCTTCAACCTCTTCCCGTCACTTTCGTGGCAATGAGCAGGCCCAGTCCTCCACACCAGTCAAAATATCCAGGAGAGATTTGCGGCAGGTCTCAGAGGAGGAAATCTCTTTGAGACGGTCCAATGCTTCTGCCAGGAGTAATCACACACCTAGAGGTACTTTACCACCAAATGACCTAAACGTTAGCGTGGACTGTCGCACTCTTATCATTATTCATTCATTGAATTATATGTGAAACACATGCTGGATTAATAATGCATATTCACATTTAAGAATTGGCTCACGAACTGTAGATCAGTTATCTTACATTGATATGCATCACACACCCTTTTCTCTTAAATGTTTTTCTGAGCAGCAGTTTAAACAGCATCATTCCCAAAGAAAAAAAAAATGTCGCTCTTAGCATACAGCCTGATTCTCATTTCTAGAGATTGAAGAAAATAGTACTAGAAAGTATGCAGTAACATAACGATGTAAGCCATAGATTTCCAATTTATGGGGGAATGGGGGAAGGGGGAGGGGGAGGGAATGCTTGAGGAGGCGCTTAGAGCAATTGTTTGTAAATCCTAAAAATGTTTTAATTGATTTTCTCCAATGCAGTGGTAATAGAAAGTCAGGGAAGCAGTTTTATTATTAAGTCATTGAGAGGGGGAGGGGGGGAGGAGGAGATTCAAACAAAACAACTAAAAACTAAACAAACCAAAAGTCTGTGATCTTCAATAAATACATCATTGACTTTTTTTTTTCTCGTTTTATTCTCTCACTTATGCCATTTCTTTTACCAACAGATTCATTGGAAGATAGCCATGGCCAAAACCCATGGGGATGAGGTGCTGGTCAAGTAAGGCTTTATACACTGCATACTGAAGTTCCTAGGACCAGAACGGAGTAGGACTCATGCAGATCTACGTTCCCTTTTACATGTCCTTTTAGCTAGCACTTGGTGGGGAAAAGATTAATTTCATTGTGTAAAAGGGACAAATAGAAAAATCAGTTACACTTATCCTTCAAAGCAAAGGACCCAGAACAATGGAGACAACTGCTTAGTTCTGTCTGTCACATGTATTAGACTAATCCATCAGAGGAACCAGCGCAGTTTAAACAAAGACTGCGTTGCTACATGTCAGCTGACAGAAGGAGTCTGAGTGTGACCTACTTAAGAGAAACAAACACAGTTTTGTTGATCCTGCATGCCAAAAAAAAAAAGAAATCAGAGGCAAAACTGTCTCATTTGCAAAAAAAAGAAAAAATTATGCATTCTGCACTTTTGATTTTATGAAAGGAACAAGCCGTCCATAACCACAAACATTCCAATTATATGAGATGTCAACTTTAACCAAAAAAGTTGACTGCCCACATCTTTTGTTATTATTGCTATCATTATCATATAATATGCAACTTGATGTCCATAAATTTTACTTCTGCAAATCAAGTAGGGCTGCTTTACATTATCTCTTTGAATATTGGTTTTACATTCTAAAACTGCCATCCAACTGTTTTTGAGATGAAACTATTATTATCATGAGAGAGAAAAGTAATTTTGTTGAAAAATATTGTGAATGAGTGTAAAAGACGACTTCAAAAAACAAGATTATATATTTCATTGCCAAATATGAATTCCAACGAAGCTGTGAAGTAAATGTGTGGTTGAATATTTCTGTGAGATTAGAATGTTGATTTTCTCATCACTTTTCATACATAACCATCACTTTTGTCTATTTATTTTCATGATAAACCTAAGGCCAATGAACCTACCACTGTCTCAATTCCACATTTCACATGTTGCTTGTAGTTAATGTCATGAGTTTGACAGGAAATCAAAACTGAAATCTTATTGTGTTCTTCCAAGGGCCAGAGCATGTCTTGATTCCATATTCGTTTTTTGGAGTATCACTCAGTATAACATTTGATTTATGTATCGCTGTGGAAAATTGACCCAAAATGGCAACAGAGATGTATATATGCATGTGGTGGTGGTAGCGGCACATGAAGAATAGGTCTAAATAAAAGAAAATGATTGACTGATGATATAGATATTGCGGTCAACTACTAAAATGCAACACAACCAGAGGTACTTCATTGAATCTATGAGTAGTTCAAACATACTATTTTTTGCATGCCATTGGTTGATTCTGATCTTATGAATGTGAGCATGTTGCTATCATTGTCAAATTGCAATAACTCAGTATAGTATTTCAGTATTTTCAAACTAAAACGAAAAATACCCCCCCCCCCCCCCCCCCCCCCAACACAAGAAAAAAAAAAAAAAAAAAAAAAAAAAAAAAACCCACCCCACCCACCTCCAAAAGACTTCCTATGTGAATGATCTTAAAATCCAACTGAGGGGCTACTTTTGTTCAAGCATCAAAGGTTTGTCCTTCCAGGCAGGCCTACAGGGGTGTGGATGGGAGTGAGAGAGAGAGGGGGGGGGGAGACAAGAGGGAGAAAGATGGGGTGGGTGAGAGAGAGAGAGAGAGAGAGAGAGAGAGAGAGAGAAAAAAAGAGAAAAAGAAAGAGAGGGACGGGGGGAGGGATGGATGGTGATTGGGACTGATCCTGATGTGTGATATATCAAATAGATATAAAGATTTCTTTAAATTTCTATATCTCCCTGCTTCTTACTTAATTCAGAGGTATGTCAAACGCACAGATATCATCATAAATTATTCTAAAAATGTATTATAATTTTAAAAAGAAATGCAACATAGTGCTGTGTGATTGCTTGGCCTTTGGACTAGAGTCTCAATATCCGAACACCAACCATCCGTCCTTATTTGATGCATATAATGGATTATTATCGTCTTGGTCGTCATGATGATGATCATGATTATTATTATTATTATCATTATTATTATTATTATTATTATAATTATGATTATTATTATGTTGTTGTTGTTCTTGTTGTTATTATATCGTTCACTTGGTCACAGTGGCTCAGCGGTAGTGCTTTGGACTTGCAACCGAGGGGTTGTGGGTTTGAGCCCCATTGTTGACACTGTGATTAAACCCTTGGGCAAGGTTTTTAACATAAATTACCTACATTTGCGGTGCTGCTCTTGCAGCTAACGGTCGGTTTTCGGTTAAAAACCAAAAGATAATTTCCCTTCGGGGTTTAATAGAGTGGAATTTATTTATTTTTTACATTTTTTATGATTGTTATTATTACATCGTTCACATGATTATAAAGAAATATTTAAAGCCTATTTCAGTGTGTTTCTGGGTTTGTTTTATTTTGTTTTGTTTGGGTTTTTTTTCTTCTTTTAAAAAAATCAATTCATCTTTTTCACTCTACATCATTCATATAAGTGTGATTAATGGAACTGCTACTTAAAGTTAATGTCTTTTCACTCTTTCATTGATGCAGTCCCTTTGCATTCTCCATTGCCTCCTCCTTGGATGAATTTAGAAAGTGGAGGACCAGCCACAGGAAGGGCAATCATAGAAAATATAAGATAGGAATGATTGCCCTTGAATGCAGTTTATCCTGTAACATTTCATGTATTTTCTAGTAATCAAGGTCTGGTGTTTCCAAGAATAGATATGTATTAAATGAAAACTTTATTTTATGTACCAGTAATAATGCCCAGGTCTTATAAAGATACAATTTTAAGGGCTGAAAGAACATATTGAAGTTTGATGAATAATAATAAAAGTAAAAGGCATCAGAATAAAATGTATGTAATGAATTGCCTTATTGTTGATTTTTACAATCCTATAGTCATCTCAAACGGTAATGGATATATATATCATTTCTTTCTCTCCACTTTATGGCAAACCTTTTGTATTATGCCAGCTACTGGAGGCCTTGATATGTTAGAAATAAAGCCTCCAATCTGAGAGAAATTTATTTTTGTTTTTTGAGAAACTGTTTTCACATATGTTATGTCTGATATACTAGGAAATAGGTATCGGTAATCATAACAAGGTTTCTGTAATTAGGGCGAAGGACTAGCTAGAACTTTACTTTTTTCACACTACATAGAGCCATAGAGCATACTATTATGTCCAAATTCTTATCCATCCCCCCATGTTTAAACGACTTAGCACTATGTAACTTATTTTTGTTCCTATACTATTTCTGAAAGAAAAATTTGATGGTTGAAATTATCAACTCCAGAAAGCATGGACAATAAGGGTGTTTGAAGATGAAATTTCAGCCATACCGGAACAGAACTGTGTTGATTCTTGGTTTCAGCAGATGAAGCTATGCATCCAAGCTCAAGGAGAGTACTTTCAAAAGTTGTGAAAATTTGATGGTAATACCAATATTCCTTCTTCTACCTGATTCCACAAATCACGTGACCATCATGGAATGGCAACTCCATTGTTTTCGTTTTTCCATAGTGTCAAAGTCTTTACAGTGCAAATTTTCCTTTGGTTCCAGAGTTGGTTGTGCCAGTATAGAGGTTTGACACTGCATTTTATCAAGACTGAAGCTAGAGGAAAAAAAATAATAACAGAAGGTTTTTACAGCAGGAACCTTGTCCATGTTACTTCCAATCTCGTTACAAAATTAAATGGTTTCCTCTGTAGACAATGTAAATATATATTAATTATAATGATAAAAATAATAATAATGATAATAATAATAATAATAATAATAACAATAATAATAATAATAATAATATACTGTAGAACTCAAATGAGTTTGACGGGTCTAACCCTAATTACTCGGTATTCCTGAGCAGCCTAAAATCGAATGTAGTCAAAAGGAAGGAAAAGGGGGAAAAACAGGAAGACATGGTAGAATTATGGTAGGCAGGATCAGCCTATATTAGTTTTACCCTCCGTAGTCCTAGCCTTTGGGAGGAGGAAATACTTGCTATTTCCGAGTTGGCCTCTTTTTTCATATATGCTACTTTCATGCTAGTTTTATTGACTCAAATTAGGGGAAAAAAATGGGGATCTATATTTTACTCGCTATTTCTGAGTGCGTTATTTCCATGTTCTAC